>CAMOHE010051474.1:0-14114 GCA_946598075.1 Artocarpus hirsutus
ATGAGCCTAAATCGGAGTTATATTTTATTTTCTACGAATTTTTTAATTCTCGGATTGAAAACTAGTAAACCTACTAGTGGCAGTATATCACCCGTCTACCTTAAGTAAACCATCCTAAGTGATTTATAAATTTTATTAGAGACTGAAATATATAGATTTACACTTAATTCATTTATGGATGTGGTTCCATGTTGTGCTTTAGTTTTAATTGTCCTTATGCACACCTTAGGATCAAGGGTGTGTGGAGCTTACGTTAACTAAATTCGGAGATTTAAAGATTGTTAAGAAGCTTGGAAGGTAGAGATTCTATTACTCATCTTTTGTGAGGTTTTTATGGAATTTAAATTGATTGTTTTACCACAAGATATACTTATCTATGTTGAACTGCTATTATATGAGAATCATATATGAAACTATGACATGAACTCACCTTGTATTGATTAGCAAGGAACATAATGAATTAACATATGTTGTTATAAGTTGAGAAGCATGGTTAGGAAGATTGACTCTTTAAATGATGATTAAATATTGAGGAAATGGTGAAACGTGAAGAGGGCGGCGGTTATGTCCTTTGGCACGAATACCCTAAAAGGTAAAATAGGGGGAAGGTGATGACGCTTCCTTGGGTCGAAAGTCCCAGAACGCACTGTACAGGAATCGACTAGGTGAGGACTCGGGGCTTGATGTCCCCTCACCAGAATACCCTCTGAATGTTGGAGGGTGGCCAAGCACGCCCATTTGGGTTTCGATAAATTGAGTGATACTTTGTGTAATATGGATACTTAGGAATAATGATGAATTGTAATATTTATATGTATGTATAAGTGTGAAACATGGTAATAGTTAACTATGGTATCCACAAGATATGATCATAATAAACTTCATAATTTGGTATATGATGTAAATTAACTAATTATGCAGTTTTAATGTGGTAATGTATAAACCTTAAGGTGAGTAATGAATTTCCCTACTGGGCATGTTGATGCTCATCCCTATCATATTTACATCTTTCAGGTGGAACTCAGTGCAACTTATTTGACGAGGAATAAGCAACAACACTGTTGATTTCGTGTTGGAAGATCTTTGTTAATATGTAACTCGTCTAGATTATGTAAGACTCGTATTTACTTTGTGATGGCTGTGTCAAGTTATTTGAGAATTGTACTATGGTGATGATGACTGTATTTTAAATATTTGGTGCTACACTAAAAACTGTGGTTTGTATTTTAAATTTTATTTTTGTTTAAAGACCCATGGGCATTGTTTAATGGATTTAAATAATATTGAATCTAAGTTTATTTTTATTTATTCAATACTGCTAACCCCCACATAGGGGCGTTACAGATAGGAATAATCTTGCAAGGTTTGTGTCATCCCAAATGAAAATCCCAAGATCATAATGCATTCTTGATTGTTATAATTCACATAGGGACATAATGAGTTAGCAATTTGAGGATATTTTTAGCATAACTCAGAAAGAGAGCGTTGAATAAAATAGAGATTTTTGACCATCAACATAATTTGAGGAAATCACACTATTATATTTAATTGAATAGAATCGAATTAATTTTAAGTGAAATCATAATTCCCAACATTTGTAGAATTTATTTAATTCAACATTTATTTCTTTTAATTTATTTTTCACAGTAACTTTTAGTTGAAAATTGATAACCCCAACAACAATAATTTGATTAATTTTAGGGTTAGAATTAAATTTGGTAAATGAATGAAAATTAAACATTCCTTGTAGGATCAACTTCTATACTATGGTACATTATATTTCTGACAATGACTACATTCAATTGCATGCACGAAAATTCGTCATCAAGTGTTTTCAAAATTATACACAAAATACCCCTGAAAAGATTAAAATTTTTTAAAAGTCAAAATTACCCTTCCTAATAGATACAATTTGAAACATTATTAAATTAAAATACTAAATAAAATCAATTTTAAAAAGTTAAAACTCTCAAAATAATTAAAGTATTTGCTTAATTGAAATATTTATTTGAAAATTTTAAATTACATTTTCTTTAATTTTTAAGTCAAGTTATATTTAAAATAATATTTCATGTATATTGGGAAGGATAATCTTGAAATTTTTCAAAAAATAATTGTTTTAGAGGTTATTTTGTGTATGATTTTATAAATACATAGAGTGTTTCAGGCATTTTAATAATAAAAGTGATAAAAGTGGCATTTACATGGGAATGTTTTAGGTATTTTTTTGAAAATAAAGCCAAATATTTTTTTTAAAAATAGAATATAGAACAATAAAAATCAGGTACTAAATCTTTAATTTGCATTCTATTTAAATAAAAAATTGAAAAGGTTATGTTAGCAAGTCACAAATAGATTTCACATTAAAATTATAATTAATAAGCTTCGTAAATTAAATGTTTATTATACCCTAAAAAGTTAAATGCTCATTTATTGTCACAATTTTTTTAATGGTAAACAACCCATTTCATTACAATCGTTTAATTAATATCACATGACTAAAATGACGATATCCATCAACAGGTAAATATTAAAGTAACCGTTAAAACCGTATTTATATACAGAGGATAGGATGCCCCAAGCGCTCATTTGTCGATACTATTTTGACTTCAACACTATACATAAGGGATGAAAAAACAAAGTGGAGAAGATTTTGGAGTTTTTGTCTCTTTTCTCTTTCATTTAATAGTAAATTAAATGGTATACCACTTCTTTATTATAATTATTATGTTCTACCACTTATTTTCTTTCTTTAATTGTTCATACCACTTCTCTGTAATGTTCAAGAAAAATTCATTATTAAATCGAGTACCTATTTGGATTTAATTAATGAATTTTATCCTTATAAATGGTATTTTTGTAAATTACGGTAACACATGTATGAACAATATTAATTGGAAATTTGCCTGTGAATTTTATGTAAGTTTGGACATAGTTAAATACAAATTTTGTGAGCTTAAATGCTCAAAAATTTATGAATAATATCATTAAAATGAATTTTATATCACAATTAATCATAGTGTTGTGATATAAATTAATAAATGATAAAAGTATTAGATAAAGTAGAAAAGTATGCTATAACCTAAAATAGTATAAAAAGGGTATGATGTGGTGTAAGTACACTGCTTAAGTAAAACACATATAAATGAAATACTATGTTTGGGTTTTGAAAGTGAACCAATGAGTGAGTTAGAATATTTTAGATCGCTTAAGTATATTTTTCTTCGGTGTTACCCTAACAGCATGAGAAAAATACTGTACGATGTAAAATTATACTAAGTAAAGTGGTGGGTCTCACCAAGGGGACACTCCAATTGTTGGGATTAGGCCACCATGCCCCGTGAAGCCCAATCCCTAATTGCCAAACCAACCCTAGTCATGATTATTTTGGGGGGGGGGGTGGGGTTTGGGGTTGTGTTGGGGTGGTTCATCTAGTTTAAAAAAAAATCTAAGTGAGGAAACCATGATTAAAGCTCAATATGAATAAAATTCTTTTCATTTCTCCCCCTCCATATTCAGCTGCCCCAAACTCTTCTCTCTCAAAATAAATTTTTCATAAATACACACTCCAAGCAAAGTTTTAAACTAAGACCAAGAGCAAGGTTTAAGGTTTTTTCAAACTTTCAAGGTAAAAACTAATCTTTTAAGTTTTCTAGTGATTTTCTTTGGGATTAAAGGGGGTTTTGATGCGGGTTTTTATTGTCATGGATTATGCCTAGGAAGTTGACATAATGAGGGTATTGACGGTGCAAGCTTATCACTTTTCCTTGGTAAAAGCCTAGCCCCTTAATCTTGAATTCATGGTTGTTTTGTTTGGTTTGGTTTTGTTTTGTTTTGTTTGTTTTTTTTTTTCAAGTGAGGCATGCACTTATTTAAGTTTTTTTATGGCATGTTTACATAATTTTTCAGTATGTGATGGTGATGAGCAAAACAATTAGGGGTTATATGCTTAAGATTTAATTTGGTTTTGAAATTGAGTAAAAATTTGCAACTTTGAGTAATTCCTTAAAGGAATGAAATTTGGCATATTCAAACTAGATTATTTGTTAAGAGGTACTAGAACCTACTCAAAATGGTGAGTGTATTGTGTTAAAGTAGATTTTTGTGAAAATTAATAACGGATTGAATTGAAAAGATTTTCACAAACTTGACAGTTTTGAAAAAAGGCTAAAAATTCCACTGTACAGTAGGAATTTCAGAAAAGTTAAATACAATAGTTGTAGATTTCGACAAAATTGCTAAGCGTCGCAAACGGTTTGTCAAAATTCGTAATGGTTTACGAAATATGAATTTTACAAAATTTTATCACAAAATTTCCATAAAAGTAAAAGGACAAAAACGTTTTTAAACAAAAGGAATTTGGGTAAAAGACTTTGGAAGAATTTAACCCTTGTGTAAAAAGATTATTTTTGGTCTCGGGGACCAAATCATCAATATTTTCAATATTTGGGATAAAATTGCAAAGTTTTGCTAAATTTGGGTTTTATTGCAAAATGAAAGAACCAATACCTTGAATTTTGTCCTACTGCTAATAAACAGTATTTTTTGTGTGAGTTAGCCAAAAAAGGGCCCAAGAAGTTGAAAAAGACCCCTCAAGGCCAAAAACGTTATTTTTCGCAAAATGGACCAAACGGACCCCAAAACACTCGAAATAGAAAAAACGCCTTTAGTAAGAATTTTTCCCCTTTTGTTAGTAACGATAAGGCAATGTAAACCAAGAGGAATCGAACTCGTAGTGATAGGAGTTCTTAAACCAAATAATAATACGATTAGTAATTGACGAATACATTTTATCGACACATAGATGAATAGAGATAATTTGGCTAATAATGATACAATTAGCCAAACAGGACAATAAATGATTAGCAGAGGATCTTGAGGTCAACCTATACTGTAGCATACTCAAGTAAGTTCAAACCCTACCTACAGTATGGGATAGAGGGTTATTGAAAAAAGTAGTTATTTAAATGTATTTATGTACTTAGTACATTTAAAGAAATGTGAATGGTGTGCACATATTACAAGTAATTAGATCATCATACATGGAATGGTAACCTTGATTAACGATCTGGTAATTGAACTACTAGACAAAAAGAAAAGTGTCATACTAGCTCCTGACTCAAGGGGAGTTCTAAATTATGTTTTGGTCTCGATGTTACGATGACCCATATGTGCATATGGTACGAATACTCGAGCCCTAGTATAGATTGACAGATGAAGAGAATAATTGATGTCCATAAGCAAGCATAAATAGATCATGCACACAAGTAGCTTCTGCAGTAGGCTATGTGTGGACTTACTGAGCATTAGCCCATCTAATTATTTTATGCTATAAGTAAATCAACTAAAAGGTCATAATAGATTCATTGATGAGCGGGCGGAGGGGCATGAGCAATGTGTAGACTAGGGTACGAATATCGCCACTGTAATGTTTTCACTGTATATGTTTACTAAATAAATTTGGAACTTGTTGTAGAGAAAATATTAAATATAAATTATAATATAATACAAGTAAGATGAAACTCTTTTAAGAAATGTTAAGTACACATATGTAGGTAAAGGAGGGTTGCATATGTATGTGCGTATTATTATTTTATTGTAAAAAAATATAATCCTAGATTTTTATGGTTATGTAAGCAGAAAAAGTGTTAAGGTACGACCCAAAAGATGACGGGTCATCACATTCTCTTAGCTAAAAAAGCCTAAATATTCTTAGATAATACTTCTTTGACTCACTCTAACCTAAAATACATGTGATTTTATAATACTTAGAAATGGTGTGAACTTTCTCGTATAAGTGGCTAGATTGGAAAGCAGTATCACAAAAGTGTTATTTTTGGAATTGAGCCATTAATTAACCCCTGGCGCGGGGGGTCTGGAAGGGGTGAAGTTGATATGGTAGGCTTGCAATTATGTACTTGAGGGCTGAGCTTTGAGGTAAGAGAACTACTTTCACGTGCGGAATACGAAATCGTAATGAACTGTCGAGTACAAAACATGTAGGCAAAAAAACGTAACTTGGAAGCTGGGTTCGGATTAATTCAGGTAAAAGCCATAGGAAATATTTCAATGCATATGTAAAAAAGGCAAGCTTTATTTATAAAAGGAAATCGAAATACAAAATGGTGAACGCAAAAATCCTGTAACATATGCTACTTCATCTGTTTTCATTTACAATTCATGTTTTTTTTATTATGACATTTGCGCATGGTATATGTAATTAATGTATGATATATTGAAAAACAAGTGACGTAAGCGGTGATAAATATATATAGTGTTTTGTAGGATAGTTAGAATTGTTTTTACTGTAGTATGTGAAGGCTTTATGTTATAGCGATTTTTTTTATTATTACTATAACATGTGAGAATTTTATATTGTTAATAACCAAAAAGTTGTCCAAATTATAGTCCGAACTGAGCTGCCAAATGCCCTCATATTGTAATATAATTATGTTAGGTTTCTTTGTATGAATTTACTCTTTCGAATGGCACTTTCATGGACTATTTCACGTCGTTTTCAACCATCGTCATCTATTTCATTGAAGGACTGTGGATAAGAAACTTCGTGGGAGAAAAGATACGACGACAAATGCAACCAGAAGTTTGGAAAACCAAGCACATACATTAAAGGTGCGTGTCTGACTTTTTGAACCTCATTTTCTCCTAGTCCAAAACGTGGACATTGAGATTTTTTACGAATAAAAACTCTTAAAATATGAAAAAAAAAATTTATTAATGCTGTATTTTTTGTTATATTAAATATATTTATTTTTTTAGTTTATTAATATATATAATTTTTAAAATTTTAAAATACTTTTTAGGTATAAAAAAAATTTTGAAGAAAATTTTAATATATAAAAAAAGAAGGATTCAAATGATATAATGATTTTAATTTTTTTTTTGTTATTAATAATCAATAATGATTAGTTTTTTATAGTTTTAATTTTATGGTTATTTAATAATCAGAATGATCAAAATACCTCCAATTTTATAATCAGTTTTGCTAAGATTCAAACAGAATAACCATTTTTGTTAATAGTTTATATTTCAAGAGAAACGGATGCTACTATTAAAGTTTGAGGTAAAATATTGCAAATAATATAATTTGTAGAAAATTTTTGTAATTAATTTTTTTAATTATTATATTCGCATTTAGTAAATTTAATTTATAAAAATTTGCGTTCCATCTATTTATAACTGGCCAAGAACTTCGTCACAGAAAAGATATGCCGACAAGGGAGCCAAAAGTTTGGAATAATAAGCACCTACATTTAGGAGTGGCAAAACGGGTTGACGGGTTGGGTTCGCGTTGGGTTGGAGTTAATTTTTACTAAAATAGGTCGATACTAACCCGACCAGTGACACAAATGGGTTGAAATTCTCAACCTGAACACGACCTATTTTGATGCGGGTTGACACGAACACGACCCGTATCAACCCGTTTCTTATGCACAGTGTCAAAAAGTATAACCCGAGATCCGTTTTTGACCCGTAACTTGATTGTGACCCGTAACCTGCTTATGACTCGCCTATATTAATATATATAATATTAAAAAAAACATAAAATTAGAAGAGTTTCATACCACTTCAAAAAGAAGATGAGTGATAAGAGAGATAAGGTTTGATCTTTTAAGTGCTTATATTATATATGAAATAATATTAATTTTTTAAAATTTAATTAATTAAATAAGGGTAAAAAATAGGTCATTTTTTGTGTCAGACGGATTGATCCGAACCTGATCGGTTTTTTTACGGGTCAATTTTAGATCGATACTAAAATGACCCGTTATCAAATTTTTTGACTCTAAGTCGTAAAAAATTATGTCAAATTTATGTTGTGTCGTCGTATCATAATTTGTATTATCGACCCTACCAACATTAAAGGTGCGTGTCTGACTTTTGTACCTCCTATTGTGTGAGTCCAAAAGCGTAACAAAAAGTCAGGAAAAACAAACATCTACATTAAACGTGCGTGTCTGACTATTTGTACCTCGTGTTGTGTGAGCACAAAACGTGGACAATGAGACAACCAATTTCTATGCATAAGGGTCCCTCCTAGCTAAACTTCAATTATGGACAAATGGGAAGTTACAGGAATTGTCTAACTTCACACGCAAAAAGTGAAATGTTGGTTTCCCTCTACCAAGTTCAATAAATATATTATATATATATATATATATATATATATATATATATAACGGGCAAATACGAAGTTCAATAGATATTTATATATATAAGGGACAAATAGCAAGCATTAACCGACATCCAGACTCTTGACCAATTATAAAGTGCTCAGACGTGGCCTTTTTAATTAACATGTTCTAGAAGATTATCAATTTGGCCATCCTCCTTGAATTAGCATGTTTGGAATACGGTGTGAATTGGCATGAAATATTTAATAATGCAAAGAATAAAAGCCAATTAAGAAGGAAGATGCCAATGAATCATTAGATGAACATTGCTCTGGTATATTCCAGGATCACATTTTTCCGTCTGGCATGCTTTGGTTCCAAGTCGTTAGGGATGACAAAAACTGACATCGAAATGTACAACAAAAAGTTAAAGCAAAGCAAAAAAAAGAAGAAACAACTTAAAACCATTCTTTTTTTTTTTTTTTTTTTGAATTTGCTCCGTTTTCTCACAAATTGAAGGAAAAAAAAATCATCTGCTCTAGGAGGAGGTCCTTAAATTCTGTACACATGTAGTTCATTGTAAAAATACCATGGACGTACGCACTGGATTGCGATGGCATTGCATTCCTCGTAGATGATATCAAAGTTACGAAAGGACAGGAGTTGGACACTAGAGACTTCAGTTGCTCCCCCGGCGCTATCAGAATCGCACAATTGCTCTCTATTGCTTCTACCATCAGCACCCATTTCAATTTGTTGTTCCAACTTGTTAAAAATTTGGTTTTCCCGAGTCAGGGTGGCTAGATCTCTAGAACTAAAAATGAAGACCAAAATGAGACAAGTACATATTCTTAGGGGTCTATAGTGTAAATAAACCTATAATTTAATTGCAAATGGGAAAGTTTCATCTTTGAAAATTGATACTTCATGGTTGCTGGAATTTAATCATTAGAGAAGTTGACTGCACAAACCCCATAAACTTCTATTTGATAAATGAAAAGACTAGCTAGATAAATCTTGATCTTTATTTTTGTTTTAAAAAAAGTACTAATCTTGAATTATTTGCGCTTTTATCAGTAAAGTAAACAGACCATGTTGTAAGTAGTTGGTAAAACGTTAACATCTTACAAAGTATATTATTTTTCTGACAATGACACAGGAATTCAACACGTTAAAATTGGGGGGATGCATTGATTTCTACTTCTGAAATATAATTTATGCGGAAATTTTCTTCTTTGAAAATAGAATAAAGTCTAAAACTACATCTTTTTCATCTAGAAACAAGGTAACTGTTTGAACTGTACCACAGAATTGTCATGTCTCATCCGTCCCTTGAATGCAACCATTGATTGTCTCTTACAGGACATAAATAATGTGCCAAATCTATGTCAAGGTTGACGAGAAAATGTACAGGGCATACGACTTTGCTTTTTTTTTTTTTTTCCTACCAGACATTTTTTTCCCATCGCGCTGTAGAAAAGGCTTATTTCTGTTTAAATGAGAACTTATGTTTGAGTTTTCATAGTTTATAATCGAGTATTTTTGCCTTCTCAAACATGCATGCTCTAATTAAAATGGTGAAGCTTTAAGAATCCCTTATATGTTTCGTAACTAATATAGAATTTTAACTTTAAATAAATAAATATCTAAAGCATTTAATTTATTTTATCTTTTTTTGTTAATTGCAAGTATATTTACTATTTCTACAAGTCAACTTAAAGCGACAATATAGTAGGCTATAATACAGCAAGGGTTTTCTTATAAAAGTAGCAAAATAATTATCTCTTACTACTGATATGGTGTACTAATTATGACATTATAATTGTTGTCACGAGAATTATAATTAACATAATTTTGAGATAGAAAAGATAATAACAAATTAATATTATTCTATTTAAATAGAATAAATTTTTGCATTAATTCTAGCAGAACATCATCTTATTAAATAGTTTAAGAATACACTATGCCATCCTCTGTCGACAATAAATCAAGAGTTACTAAAAATTTACTGTGCTAGTTCATGTCAATAATGCAATAAAAACTCAATTTAATAAACAAGCATGATTTCAGTATTATTAATATTAATTATGCAACATAATTAAATTACATAAAGAAAGCATAACTAAATTTATGCAATAATTGGAAAGTATAACAACATTAATAATAATTATTAAAAACAATAAAAATACAATTTATTTCATAAAAATATAACGTTACAAAAAAGATATAGAGTTAAAATACATGCCAAAGTTCTATGCATAAAAGTTCATTTCTCTACCTCACTAGATTCTCTGCACTAATTTGGGTATTATTTTAATAATCAAAATGGGGTCAAGGGAGTACCCTAACAATGTCTCCTCCCAAAGAGGTATTGATGAGTTTAAGACTCAACAGAAGAAAGGAAGATAGAAGAAAGAGAAAGTTCCTCCCATAGATGGTGTGAATGAAAATGAGTGGACGAGGAATATTTATGGTGATTTTTTTTTTATTCACCATTTATTTTTATTATTTTTATTATTTTGTTTTTATTTTTTGTCTTTGTTTTATTTAGCCATCTCTCCCACAAGAATCAACTGAGCTGATTTGATTTTAAATTTTTTTCTTTTCTTTCTCTACATTTTAGCGGTCCTTACTATGCTTATTTTACATCATAATCTGGTGCGATGCGCTCAAGGGATGGATACTTCATGAACTTTAGATCACTGACTATGGACTAAAGAAATGGCACAGATCGAGTCCACACTGTAAAAAGGTATATGAATTCCTCTCAACTGTTGGATCAATCAAAACCCGTTGATCTAACTGCTACAAAGGCGAGAGCATGTGGGAACTACAACACGGAATCCAGCGTGGGGGACAACTAGCGCTAGGTGAACGGCCTGGATTGATTTGACGGCTCGATCCAATGCCCAAAGGCTACCATGTGTCCTTCTTTTAGGATTTTGAATTTCTTTTTCATTTCTTATGCATTTGAAGTTCCTTTTTGCACTTTTGGTGCCGTTTTGCTCTATATTTTCTTTAGATTTTAAATCTAAAAAACACACTAAAATTAATTATTTTACAAAAAAATAATTATTAAATATATTTATTTTATAATAAAACACCTAAAAATAATTACAAACTTTTAAAATTGTAGTTTCTTTTAGTTTGATACATATATGATTTTTAAGACTTAGAAATATTTTTAGAAATTACTAAAAATATAATAAAACATATTTACAAACTAAAAACACACTACAAAATATATTAAGACTCAAAATAAAATTACTACACATTATTTTTACTGTTTAATTATTTACAAACTAAATACATATTTAACATACCGAAATGACTATAAAAATTACCAAAAATATTATTAAACATAAAAAAACACTAAAAACATATTTTTAAATATATGCACACACTAAGACACAAATATACTAATTAACACAAAAATGCTATTAATTATAGGATTCAACAAGAAATAAAGGCATAAATAAATGATTTAATCATTAGAAAATGTACACTTTTACTATCTCATCACACCCCCAACTAGCTTATTACTAGTTCCTAACAATTAAAGTGATAAATTTTGAAATGATTTATAGAAATTTTGTAATGATTTATAGAATATTCACCAAATGCAAATCATTTAACTATTATTTGACTCTCCTACATAAATAGACTAACAAAACAAAAATTTCATTTGAACAATTTATATGTTATTTATAAGTCAGACTTAGTGTAAAAAGGGATAATAAATAATTATGAAGTTTCTGTTGGAAAACGATATACAGCAAAAGTTTAAAAAAATTTAAATTAGAGTCTTTTTCTAAAACACAAATTTCACATGCTAAGTATATAAATGAATGACAGATCTTACATACTTCTTTTTTATATTGAAGGTGCAGAAAGACTGTGAAGAGAAAAATGTTCTAGAAAAGCCTCAACCAACTGGTTTTATTTGCTATTCTCTATTGACGATCGGAGTACGGGTGGTCGCACATCGTACAGCGTTCCTCTGGTTACTCTCTTTGCAACCACTTAAGAAAAGCAAGAACTAAGGTTCCAAATGTTAAAAAATAGCTCTATAAAAACTGCATCAAAAATGCATAACCTGATTATCACATGTTTGGCATGCGGCTTTAGGAGATCCACCTACCAAACCAGCTCCGTCGGCTTTCTGAACTAACCGTATTAGCCTGCCAAACTGTCTACATCAGCATGTCAAACTTTGCCACTGCCTTGCCAATCACGTGATAATCTAGATATCTCAAAATATCTTATTTTTGTGCAGGAGTCTTAGATAGAGCCTTAGTTTTAATTCAAATAATCCAATAAAAAAGTTATCTAATTAAAACGGTCATATACAGATAATCTCATATCAAATAAAATATTATCCAAATAATTCAACATGTTTATCTTAAATTAATTCACAAAATTAATTTAACCAATAAATTAATATAAATTATTAAATCCACTTGTATCGAATTTCGGCCAATCTAACAATCAACACAAGTCACCAATATGTAGGAAAAACATACCTTATCGTTATAGGATTTATTATGAGCTAGCAAAGGGGACCCGATAGACATATATAGATCAAACTCTTATAATTATAAAATAATATATCCCAAATATATATTTTATAATTATAAACTCTAACGCTACTCCACCAAAAGTTTAAAACTGTACTCTCGAACTATATAACATTAAAAAGCTCCAATAAGCTCATTGTCCATGATATATCATAAATATGTAACATCCCCATAGGATATTTATAATCAGATTATGAATAAATTCCATTTTAGCTTTCCGATTACTTTTATCTTTTGTTCTCTTATCTCACTATTGGAATACTTACTATTCATAAATAGTATACTATTTGGTTATAACTAGGTATCCAAATGGTTGAGGCTCCAATTTTCTAATTACAAGATAATGCCTATAAGAAAATATCATTAACTCTACAAAAGAGCTATGGATTCTATATCTATGAATCAACGAGTCTACGTCATTTAAGAATCATGTCTCCAACATACTGGTATACATACCATCATCCAATTAAGAAGTCACCCTTTGGTATATTAAAAGACAAAAGTCAAGAACACGAGCCCATTATTCAATTTAGGATTAAGACAACACATAAAATTGTCTAAATTGAATTGATTTTAAACAAATGGAATTATTAATCAAATCAATTCAACTTGTTTGTCTTGATCTAATATATCATCACCTATGACAATATACCAATATTTCTACTCATGGAGTCTCATTTCGATGAATAAGACAAGTTATCTCTTATTAGAGATATAGACAACATAACAATCTTAACATGAATAAAGTGTCCAACTTTATCCTCTTGATTACGGATCTTATCATTTACCTATCACTGTAACGCCCGCCTAATTTTATATAACGGATAATGCTATTATTAATAACGACGTTAAATGTTATGTTATGATTATGACGATGTTAAGTGATATACTCATGATAAGTGCTATGATATATGATAAATGGTGCTAACCATTTTATTTTAAGTGTTATGACAGGTGACGCTCGCGTGGAATTGATGTGCTCAAGTGTTCATGTCATTTATGTTATGTGTTTAATTATATTTTTATGGACAATTATATGTTATGAATGAATTTTGAGTGTTAAGGCAGTTCGGCAGGCCGGACTATTAAGTTCGACAGGCCGAAATGATGTTCTTTGAACGGCAAGCCGATGGTATATCATCGGTAGGCCGGACTTCTGAGATCGGCAGGCCGACAGGCCGATGACAGCTGACATGTAGTCAGCAGAAATTCTACAAAATTGTGATAAGATGGAATTTATTTATGGACATTTTATTATGATTAAATATCATAATTATGGGATGATTTGTTTTATTTTGGTAATAAAACATTTGACTTTTGAATTTATTGATTAATGGATAAGTTTTCCCGTTTTACGATTTCAAAATATGGTATTTGTGAGAAAATTGATGACTTAGCCCAATCC
>CAMOHE010051475.1:0-10773 GCA_946598075.1 Artocarpus hirsutus
ATACATACTCTTTACATGCAATTAGTTTTAAATAGTTGACTCATACTTCATTCTTCAAGTTTTTAGGTACTTTGGTTGGTGGGCATGTTATTTTAGATGTCCCATTAAGGTCTCCTACTTTGAAGAAATGGAATTTGCATGGGCCTGCAAAACCATGCAGTCAAATTTTAGTATGAACTGCATGATTATTCAATATCATGACAATATATATATGTATAATTAATAGTTTAATTATTATGTTGCTTATTTATTATTTGTTAATTTTTTTTAAAATTAAAATAGTCTTTTAAAGTGAAATTTGATGAAATTCTTAAAAAATTGCACTAATGCTAAAAAATTGATGGATTTCTTCAATCATTCCACCAGTACAAGGATGAAAGGGTTTAAATTGGTAGCGGGGTTAAACCCTCTTCCCTTTCTTAAACCAAATTATGGATTGGTCATTTTTTAATTTAGTTTTACAAAATTTGGATTATTCACTAATTGGACTTTTAAAAAAGGTCATTTACTTAAAAAAAGCCTAACATAAAATACAAAACATTACCAATCCTCTACTGCTTTTTTCCCCTCCATCTTCGACGATTAATAAAAGGAAAAAGTAACATCATTCAAAACAATAAAAGAATGTTTAAGAGCCACGCTTCAAAGCGTATTTTGCACTTCAAAGTACTTTTATTATAGTATTTTTTCTCATAAAATTTAAATTATTACAACATTTTCAGTTTTACCTATTGGTTTGAACTGAGTTCCCAAACACCGTATGGCACTATATGATAGGAACGAAATAATCAAGATCCTTTTTTTAGACTAGGAGTGGTCTTCTTTTTGGCAATTTTCATGGTAGAGAAAGCAATTTTGCTTTACCCATAAAGCATGGTGTTTTAGTTATTAGATTTAACCTTTTAACAGTCTGATCTGTAAGTAGAATTAGTGTTGTATTATGCCCTATGAATATTTAACATAGTCAATCACAGATACCACAGTTAATATTCTCTACTCTATTGATAAAATAAGATCGCTTTACCCGCCCTAAGAATTCCCCTCTTTTTTTTATATTAGTTGCAAAAAGAAAAGCATTAGTCATTAGTCTCAACCTTCCAGTTTAATGCACATAAATTAAGCGCATGGTGGTCATTCCCCGTTAGCTAGTACCCAGATATAACTAATGATACTTATAATTTTTGAGAAAGGGCTTTTAAGATAAAATTTTTTTGACCAAATGGCCTTTTTTTTTTTTTTTTTATAAAAAAAAGAAGCCTTTTGAACCTGAAAACAACTTCAGTTTTTTTTTATCCTGTTTAGATTTTTTACCTTACTATAATCATTTTTCTTATCTTGTTAAAAAAAATTGAGACAATTTACCTACTCAAAAAACTGTATTTTTAATTAAAAAAAAAAAAAAGCCAACTCTCTTAAATTTTTTTTTTTTGCCCTTTTTTCAAATCAGACCGATTTATAAAACCGACAAACCGGTTCCATGGTCTAGTGGTCAGGACATTGGACTCTGAATCCAGTAACCCGAGTTCAAATCTCGGTGGAACCTCCTCTTCGTTTTTTTTTTATCCTTTCTCTCTTCAATTTTCAAAACTATTAACTGTACTTCGCGGTCAGGTGAGTTCAAGCCTGCACCAATTCCACCTCGTATCACTCAAAAAACCATCACAATCGTTTTTCCTGTTCTCTCTCTCTCTCTCCCCCGTTTCACTTCCTTCATTTTCGCGGGAAAAAATGGAGTCGGAAAATCGCTGGAGGATCGACCTCCTATCACTCAAAAAACCTTCACAATCGTTTTGCCTGTTCTCTCTCTCTCTCTCCCGTTTCACTTCCTTCATTTTCGTGGGAAAAAATGGAGTCGGAAAATCGCCGGAGGATCGAGGAAACGGCGGTGGACATACTGAGGAACTCGGATTTGGAGCAGATGACAGAGTTCAAGGTCAGGGCCACGGAGTTGGAGCGCCTTGGAATCGAACTCTCGGAGGCGGAGCACAGGAGCATGGTCAGGAGCGCCGTCGAGAACTTCCTCCTCTCGGCGTCGGAGCAAGCCGAAAAAGCCGTTGGAGAAGAGCCGGAGAAGAAGTGCAGCTCTAAGGAGGTGAATGACGGCGGTGATCGCCTTATTTGCAAGGTGAAAAACTGAAAATCTAGGTCGATGTTTGGTTGCTGGGAAAATATGAGAAGCGAAAAGGAAAATATATGATTTGTTTTTTCTTTTACAATAAATATTCTTACTTGTGCTTTTTGTTTTATTTTTTTTTAGCTATCGGGCAAAAGGAATGTGGTGGTTCATGATTTCAAAGGAAAAACGTTGGTTGCAATTAGGGACGGCAAATTCCTTCTGGAAAAGGTAAGCGATGATGAAATTGTGTTTTCAGTGTTTTTCTTGAGTTTTGAAATTGTGTATTTAGCCCCTAAAGATTCAAACTTCATTAAAGATGGTTTGTTTTTTTCTTTTTTGTTTTCACGGTACCTTCTTCACTAGTCCTCCGTGTTGTAATAATGAAGTTCATAACAATGGATGCTAATTTCAATACCCTTTATTTTGCAATATTTTGTGATGATACTAAAATGTGTCTGCTGTTATGTATTCACATTTTAGCCTATCGACTGAACAATGGTCAGCATTCAAAAACAATGTCCCTGCAATCGAAGAAGCCATTAGGAAAATGGAGTTGAAGTTAAGGTGGGAATGAAGTT
Source organism: Artocarpus hirsutus (assembly GCA_946598075.1). NCBI lineage: Eukaryota > Viridiplantae > Streptophyta > Magnoliopsida > Rosales > Moraceae > Artocarpus > Artocarpus hirsutus. Next base: position 2,695 of record CAMOHE010051475.1, read on the forward strand.
GGTTTTTTTGTAGTGAGTTCTGACTTTTGATCATTAATTCGAGTAGTTATAGTTATAGGTTTTTAGAATTTTCATTTGTTTGAAAGGGAAACTTCAGCATTTTATTCATTTAACTTTTTTTTTCCTTTCGTTCCTTTGAATGTCCGACATGTTTCTAGTTAAAATAGTTGAATCTTTTAACTTGAGCATGGAAGTATTAGAGACTTTTCTTGATAACTGGATTCACAGGTTCTTTTTGATTTACTAACCAATAGCATTCAATTGATAAAATGCAGATCTCAACTTGATAGTAAACAAACCGAAGATATTTCTGATTTAGCAAAAGGTGCTTCTAATTCAGCGACTGATATTCCTCCATGCGAACTCCTCATAGAGATGGACCGTTTGGATGGGAAGAACTACCAGTGCTGGGTTCCACAGATGGAACTTTTGTTAAAGCAATCAAAAATTGCATATGTTCTTACCGAACCATGTCCAAGCGTTTCACTTGGCCCAGAAGCGAGTACTGAAGAAATAACTCAAGCAAAGGCTGCTGAACAGAAATGGAAGAACGACGACTACATGTGTTGTTGCAACATTTTGAACTCTCTATCTGATCATCTGTTTAATCTATACTTGAAGGAGACCATGATGGCCAAAGAACTGTGAGAAGAGCTAAAGTTAATATACATAGGAATATGGAACAAAAAGATCTCAAGTTAAAAAGTATATCGAATTTCAGATGGTTGAAGAAAAATCAATAGTAGAGCTAGTACAAGAAATTAATAACATTGCTGATTCAATTGTTGCTGCCGGTATGATGATCAAGGAGAAATGTCATGTTAGCGTCGTCATCTCCAAGCTTCCTCCATCATGGAAGGACATCTGTGTCAAGCTGATGTGCGAGCAGTATCTTCCTTTTCGGATGTTGATGAATCGTTTAGGTGTTGAAGAGGAGACGCGCAACCAGGGCAAAGGAAAAATGCTTAATCCAGCAGGCTATCATTCACCTGATAAAGATGTATCAAGGATGAGAAGCCCAAATCCATACTTTTTGCACTCCAAGTTGTATCAGGATACTTTTTGATCCATTGGTTTTACTAATTGCGTCTTTTGTTATATACATATTTTTTAGGGAACTGATTGAAGGAGATCCTGAGAACCTTGAGACATTGAAATTGAAGTTGATGATGATGTTAATGCTACCAAGACACCTCCATGTGAGTCTTTTTAATCCATGCACGAGCGTCTTGGCTCTTCATATGAGGCTTGTGGGAGTTGTAATGATCCTACCAAGTGGGCTCTAGTCAGAAGAATACCTGAAGTGTGGAATTACTTCAGAATCGAGCCTGGAAAGAATGGTGAGGGGAAGCAAGATCCAAAAGCCATTTGAGACCACCGCAAGGGTGAATTTGATAAGAACCCATCCCGTAATGGGCTTATAACACTGCCACAAACCCATGGGTAGAACTCAATAGAATACTATTGCACTTGAATTGGAGCATTTAGATCACCATTGGAAAAAATGTCCGGAAGGAGAACATGGAAGCACAAATTCTCGTCAAGGCCAATTGAAATTTAGTGGCAGGAGTAGAGACCTTGCCTACGCCAGCTCAGAATTAGTGACGAGTTTGGGATATGAGAGAACCGGTCACTAATTGATTCTTTGAGATATTGAAGCGCCTAAGGGCATGGAAGATTAGAAACATAGTTGAAACCGCAAATTAGAATCAAAATACTATAGCATATGAGAGAAATCATTGTAAAAAAGTGAGCTAGAATTATAATTTCGCAATTCTAATGGCATACCCAAACACCCTATCTAAGACAAAGAACTCTGGACTTCATGACTCGATGGATTGAAGACTAACTTCTTAGATATGGATTTTTGCGCATTTATCTTTGCCAGTTTCTTGGTGATGAGAACTTAAGGCTTGTTTACCAAACCGTAAGATTCATTTATTTCATTTTTAGTGTTTATTTATCTATTTTGTGTAAAGATAAACAATTTAATTCCCTTTTTAGTGTTTAGAGTATGAGTGTTTGGGAGCATTAGTTAGAACTATTTGGTTTGAACCAATTTATTAAAAACACTATAGTATTTGAGAACTTTACACTGTAGTTTACTTTTTTCTTGATATTGTGGCACGTAAGAGTTTTATACCATAGCAAATAAAAGTTTTGATTAAAACTGACAATGTTACACCTTAGAAGTTAAGAATGATAATCTTGTTTATGTAATAAATAATAGCATTTCAATTTGAACATCTATATTAATTTAGTAATTTAATATTCATTTCCTTGAATAAGGAGATGAGGTATTAAGGTTGTCTTTTTTCATTCCTTATACTGCCTGATGTCTACAAGATTGTCATTAATTTTATAATTTAACACATTATTAAATAGAAAAAAAAATCAATTCTTACTTTTCCTATCTTTGATCCAAACTAGACATACCCTCAATATATCAACATTTTCAAGCTTGAGACATAGACCTACGCGCTTAAAACCTGGGGTTTGAGACCCGACAAGTTAGATATGAAAGAAGATGTTCATGATGCTAATAATTGATTACAACCATTTGCATATGTTACCTGATTAATATCTAGCTTAGCAATCTTGATGTTTGCTTAATCTTGTCTTAGCACGTTTGGAATTATGTAATAGAGTTGTAGTTTGCCTATAGATTAATCCTCATCTGATGTATTCGACCTCAAAATTATATGTAATTTTGTTTTTACTACAATTATATCATGCTGAATTCACAGAACAAAAATACATCGTAATAAAGTAAAGACACATTGTAGGGAAAAAAAGACATCAGTATGAATAATGGACTAGTCAGATTTCCTCAAAAGAAGAATAAATAATGGAGTAACAAGATCAATTTGTCAATGAAACAAGGATATTATCTCAAAAGAACACATTTTCAGGGAAAGAGATTCCATTTGCATAATTTCAGTGCAAGAAAACTAACAAAATCATGCTTGTCCTCCAAAGTTGGCTTTGGCATGGTCCAATAGTTCTTGTTCTCTTCTCATGTCCCCAAGGATATTTGCTCGTTCCCATTTCATCATTCTGATCATGGCTTCTGATTTAATGTAGTCTTCAGGTATATCAGATTCTTTAGAGGCCAGTGGAAACTTTACCTCTATATCTTTTCTATAATATAATTAGGAGGGCAAACAAGTAGATAAACAGAATTCAGATGCTACAGAAAAGAGGACCAGAAGAAATGACATAAACAAGAGGAAAATGCATATCAATAACATGAAAAAGTGACCAAAAAAAAAAAGTGCCCAACTTTGATGCTAACCTGTTTCCAAGGGAAAATACACCAGACTTTCTAATCATCCCACCATCTAAAGATAGGGCTCCATCGGTTATGCATGGGAGAGCCTCGAGCATTTCGGCTCTGGTTCTGTAGATTTGCAGGCGTGAGAAGAGGCTATAGAACAAAGTCTCTCTCAGACCTTGTCCGTCGGCTGTCACACAAGATAAGTTTTTACTATCCATGTTGATCAAGTTCACTGCAAAATCATGAAAGCCTTTGGGACACTCTCCATTTAAAAGTTTTGGTTTCGGAAGAGCGAGTTTCCTCTGTGGGTCATTTGCTACAAACTCACCAACATATTTCCTGGAAACAAAAGGGCAGGAGGGATAAGTTATGAACATCACAGAGTAATATAAGTTTATAAAAGAAGAGTAGATAGAGTAATTGCCTCGAATCTCCGAGACATATGACAAGAAAACGTCCATTTATTCTTTTCCCTGCCAAAGATCCAGCCCCATGTAAACAAGAAGTGCTGTTTATATTGCCTTCCTCGTCATACTTCTCCAGAGCCTTAACACCTTCATATGTTCTGCAAACAATAGCTAGCATGGTTTGCATTCCTAAGTACTCTGACAAAAGCCTAAATCAGAACAATAGAGAAGCAACAAGCCGCAAAATAATTTGTTTAGTGCTTGTATCCAGATATATGATCAACAGATGGAAGAACGAACAGGGTGACAAAATATGTTGACCTGCTAAGGTTTTCATCTTCAACTCTCGCAAGAGTACCAACAATACCTAAGACATCCTTGGTGAATGCAAAATCCAATCCCTCAATTGATGATTGCTGAGAATTCAGCCAGCACAACATGCCAGCTGCAGAGTTTTCTTGCTTCAATATCTGTTCCATGGTGTCCTCCTCAGTGCAAGACATACCACTGTTGCTTTCTGCTCCAGCTCCATTCTCCGAATGATACTTTCCAAGGCTCACTGAATACAAGTTTGGCTGAGAAGAAATTGATAGTAACATAGTCTATAAAAAAAAAAAAAAAAAAAAGAAAGCAGTAAAATGGCAGTTACATTGCCTGTTCTATTAACACTTCGATATACAACTGTAATTCCATGCCATGTAGCTTTAACAAGACAAAACATGAAACCATAGCTTTCTTCACAAAAGAAAATCTAAGAAACTTTAAGTTTGAAATTGAACAGATGACAGAGGTAAATATAGGGGGAAAAATATCATGCCTTGCAAATCGAGTATAGATTCATCCAAGTGATTTGTCTGAGTCGAGAGAAACTTGAGATTATCCTCATGCAGCTTGATTGTATCTTCCAAGCTTTGTGAATTACCCTGAGCATTTTGCTGAAACGGTGCAATGAATGAATGGCATGTTTAAGCAGATGCCATGACTAAAAAAAATTGAGTTTCCGCGGACAGAAATTTCAGGTTCAACTTGAATACAGCATGTTTTGACCCCAAAAGTTGTGACATTCCAATTCAGTTCACCAATACATTATATTAGCGTCACGAAGAGAGCGATTTTTGCAAATACATAAGCATTTGAATGCATATACTCACATTTTTATCCTCCACTTGCTGTTTTAGAAGTTCGAAGAAAATCAATTCAGATCTTAACAAAAGCTTTAGAGAGGAAACCAAGAATTTACGGTGGTCCAATGACATATTCTATGACATGTTACGTGGACTTACAGTTGTTTTTACATATCAAGTTGTATACTCACACGGCAAAATTTGCTGGCCAAATTGGTATTTACAAGTTTGCTCATATCAATACAGGAAATCTTCAGGGAGATTATGCAAATGTGATTACACCAAAAAAAAAAATTCCTACTTTGAGTAGCAGTAGGTTCAAAAAATTATGCGCAACATCTTTGTTTTTTTGTTGCACATCTTAATTTATGAGCAACAAAAAAATTCCTAATTACACAATTGAGCCCTGCCAACACCATTCCATGCATTGTTACCAAAAATATGCTTTCTTTACTCCTTGATAAAGCTCCTACTTTCTAGTTCACATAGTTCATTGTTGCAAGTTCTATTCTAAGCCATACATATATATATATACATATATATATATATATGTATATACCATTAATCTAGACTTCAGTTAAACAGAACACAAATCTGGAGTTGTACACATTTTGCGTGGACCCAGACCAAAACTATAACCTTTTTCATTCTGCATGTAATTTTTTTTTTTTAAAAACTTGCCCGTTTTAGCATTTCGTACCCCCAAAAATAATTTTAACCCAAAAAAAAAGGAGAAATATCCCTCTGAGGTCAGCGTTTCAGAAATAGAAGTAAGACACTTTTTTCCTTTTAATTTTCCCGCTACTTGAAAATCTTTTGCACTATTAAAGCAACACCAGAAAATTTTCACTTATGAACCGAAAATATTAAAAATGTATAAACTTTGCGAAGTCTAAGAGAGAGAGAACCTGGAGGTTTAGTTTAGACATGGCAGGGAAGAACTTGACCGGAAACAATCTCTGTTGGTTTGAAAATGAAAGTCTTTGATGAGAGAGAGTCTTTACCTAGTCCCTTTGAGCATTTCTTTCAAAAATGATTCAAACGTCAGTGGCAGGATCGTAATTTTGTACAAGTTTGATGTCATTTGTAGGAAGTTACTGTTAGTTAATCTTTTACCTGCGATTCGGATAGCCAGCAACCCTACTGCACCACTCATGGTCCCTTCAGTAGCCCAACAGAAAAAAAGTCATGGTCCCCGTACTTCTTAACCTTGGAAGGCGCGATGCCCGCGCTTTTGAGTTGGATGCGTCAAAAGCCCAAGTTTTAACTTCAAGGCCCGTTACTATAAGCCTATTCAAGAAGAAGAACAATTCCAAACTTTGAAGTTAAACAATCGGGGAATTTGTTATAAATGCTATTTTTTTTTTTTTATAAATATCAAGCATATTTAAGTGTTAAAGCTGTTCAAAAAACCTGAAGAATTGAGAACCGGTCGAAATAGTGTTAGAGCAAAATATTGTGATAAAAACCATCGTTACCCAGATCATTCATGTCAAATCACTAAGAATATTAATAAGATGTGAAGGCTAACCTAAATACATTGATTGAATATGATTTTTGAGTCTGTAGCTTGAGGATCTTCTAAGTCTGGTACGTAAGTCCTCCTTCAAAGTTTACCTTTGTAATTTCTCTATAGATAAAAAATAGAAAAATAACGTTCACACTGACTTGGGGACCACAACCCCTTTATATAATTTTTAAACACTAACAGTTATCCTTAATTACCAATTTAGCCCATCATAAAATCAGTAATTATATTTTGGTCTCTACACATAGGAGGCCCACACTCAATTATGCATTAAAAGTCCAAAACCCAAATTCATCACTTTTAATTGGGCTAACTTTAGGGATAGCCTTTAATACACATTTATTTAATATATTAGCCCATATATTGGATTAATTCCAACAATCTCCCACTTGAGCTATATATGAAACTTTATAAATGTGAATTATACCTTATAAGCTCATGAATTTTGCTATCAAAACCTTATGCATCTCAACAATCTTTTCCATTAACCATATTAATATAGGGCCAAAGCGATCTTCGTTACATATGTCATAACTAGACCCATCAATAATCACAAATACCAATACAACTAATGACAAGATCAAGCATGGATGTGTAGCATGAAAATTTCATGCAATATGATCTTAACATGCCTATTTCCAACTGGTCCACTTGAAAACTTCGGTGAGGTCAAATCATACCAAAATTAGAGTGTGAATACACCGAAAACTTTATTTCTACAGAAAATAACCTCAAAATATCCATAAACTAAAATAACTGAAAATATGTCTATATCATAAAATCATTTAAATTTACAAACTCCCACTAAAACTGAATATCCTGAAATGATATGACACCCATACGAGCAATATGCTCATGAAACATTGTGGGTGGCAATCCCTTAGTAAGCGGATTCGCAATCATGGAGTTTGTACCAATGTGCTCTGTAGACAACTATCCACTATGAACTCTTTCTTTCACAACCAGAAACTTAATTTCTATATGCTTTGACTTTGTCAAGCTCCTGTTGTTGTTGGAATATAAAACTGCTAACTTATTGTCACAAAATAACTTGAGTAGTCTTTGAATACTGTCCATTATACGCAGCCTTGTGATAAAATGTTGCAACCATATTCCATGATTGTACGCCTCATAACACGCTATGAACTCTGCTGCCATGATAGAAGATGCTACAATAGATTGGTTAGCACTCTTCTAGGAGACAGCACCTCCAGCCACAAGGTAGACATAGCCCGACGTAGATTTCATACTATCTTCGCATCCAACATAATTGGAGTCAGTATACCCAATGATTTCTAGTTGTTTTGACATCCGATACGTGAGCATGTAGTCCTTTGTTCTCTGTAAATGCCTCAAGACTCGTTTGGCTGCTACCCAGTGATCCTTTCCAGGATTGCTTAAGTATCTGCCCAACATCCCTGTAACGTATGCAATATCCAGACACGTACAAACCTAAACATACATTAGAATCCCTACTGTTAACGTATAAGGAATCTTCTGCATTTCCTTAACCTCAAAATCATTTTTAGGGCACTGATTGAGACTAAACTTGTCTCCCTTAGCCACAAGGGTATCACTTGGTTTACAATCCTGCATGCCATATCTTTTGAGAACCATTTTGATATAGCCCTTTTGTGACAATCCAAGAATACCCCGAGAATGATCCTAGTGTATCTGTATACCCAACACAAAAGTGGCGTCACCAAGATCATTCATCTCAAATTTCTTTGATAGAAATCTCTT
>CAMOHE010051475.1:10793-46237 GCA_946598075.1 Artocarpus hirsutus
ACATATAAAACTAGGAAAATATACTTAATCCCACTAAACTTGTGGTATATACAATCATCAACCACATTCATCTTAAAACCAAATGAGATGATAATCTGGTGAAATTTGTAATACCACTGACAAGAAGTTTGCTTAAGCTCATAGATGGATTTCTTTAATTTGCAAACCATCTTCTTTGCATCTCTCGACACAAAGTTTTCTGGTTGCACCATATAGATTGTTTCATCAATATGGTGCAACCAGAAAAATTGTCTCCCTCTCCCTTAGCCACAAGGGTATCACCTGGTTTACAATCCTGCATGCTATATCTTTTGAGAACCATTTTGATATAGCCCTTTTGTGACAATCCAAGAATACCCCGAGAATGATCCTAGTGTATCTGTATACCCAACACAAAAGTGGCGTCACCAAGATCATTCATCTCAAATTTCTTTGATAGAAATCTCTTAGTTTCATGCAATAAGCCTATATAGTTGCTAGCAAGCAAAATGTCATCGACATATAAAACTAGGAAAATATACTTAATCCCACTAAACTTGTGGTATATACAATCATCAACCACATTCATCTTAAAACCAAATGAGATGATAATCTGGTGAAATTTGTAATACCACTGACAAGAAGTTTGCTTAAGCTCATAGATAGATTTCTTTAATTTAAACCATCTTCTTTGCATCTCTCGACACAAAGTTTTCTGGTTGCACCATATAGATTGTTTCATCAATGTTGCCATTGAGAAACGAAGTCTTAACATCCATTTGATGAAGCTCAAGATCAAAATGTGCCACTAATGCCATTATAATCCTAAAAGAGTCTTTTGTAGAAACCAGAGAGAAAGTCTCTTTATAATCGATACTTTCTTTTTATGTAAAGCCTTTAACGACAAGACAGGCCTTATACCTCTCTACATCGCCTTTCGAATCCCTTTTGGTCTTAAATATCCATTTGCAACCAATGGGTTTCGCTCCTTCGGGCAATGGGACAAGATCCCAAACGTCATTGTCTTTTATAGACTTTTATAGATATCCCAAATATGCAAATGCTTTAAACTAGGCTTCTTGCCTGTCTAAAGTTCGTAAGGGATTTTGACAGTTGCTTTAGTTGGAACCCTGTTAAGGATATATGCTGCAGTCTTAAGCACTTCTCCCCAAAATGATTCTAGTAAGGTAGAATGAGTAATCATACTCCTTATCATGTCCTTAAGCGTCTTGTTTCATCTTTTAACAACACCATTCATAGTGAGTGAACCCAGCATTGCATATTGTGGGACGATACAGCTTTCCTCTAAGAACTTAGCAAACAGTCTTAGACATTGTTCACCTAAACCGTCATATCCACTATAGTATTCACCACCACAGTCAGATCTGACGTTTTTATTCCTTTTGTTGAGTTGATTTTCAACTTTAGCCTTATAATTTTTGAACACATCCAGCGACTGTGACTTTTTATGAATAAAATATATGTAGCCATATCTAGAAAAATCATCTATGAACGTTGTAAAATATTTTTGACCTTTTTAAGAAATCATAAGGAATAGCCCATAAATATCTGTATGTATAAGTTCTAAGACATCCAAAGTCCTTTTGGCTTCAAATCTCCTTTTATTGGTTTGTTTCCCTTTACTATAGTTAACATAAATATCAAAGTCTGTAAATTCTAAGGGGTCGAGAATTTTATCTAATACAAGTCTTTCTATTCTTCTTCTAGAGATATGACCTAATCTCTTGTGCCATAACGCAGCTGAATTCTCATTGATTAATTTTCTCTTTATATCTAGAGTACTTAATTGCAGGGATTCATTAAATGAAGCCATCGTATCAAGTAAATAAAGATTATCGTAACCTGATAAAGAATCGGAATCAACCAATTTTGAATCATGAAACAAACTAAATTTTCTATTTCCAAATGAACAAGAATAACCAGATTTGTCCAAAGCAAAAATAGAAATCAAATTTCGTCTAAAAGATGGTACAATAAATGTCTCATCAAGATCTAAATAAAATTCAGTCTTTAATAACAATCTAAATTTTCCTGTTGCTTCAACTTCAACCTTCTTGCCATCGCCTACATAGATGTATCTTTCACCATCATTTGGTTCTCAGCATCTCAGACAACCTTGCCTAGACATACTGATGTGAGTGGTTGCACCAAAATCTATCCACCAAGTGAGTTTAGGTACCAAAGTTAAATTAACCTCTAAACAAACCAAATTAAGAAGCATACCTTTTTTGACATGCCAAGCATGATAATTGGTGCAATGCTTTTTCTTATGTCCTACTACTCCATAAAAGAAATAACCCGTATCTTCTAAATTATTCGGTCTCTTTTGTTGTTTCTTTTAAGGTGCTGTAACTGCAGCTTCCTTATCCTTCTTTCTTTTTTTCCCTTTGTCTTTAAAAATATTAGCCAAGTGAGCACATTTTGTCTTTTATTGCTTCAACCTTTCATGTCTTTGCACACAATGTGAGATAAGCTCATTAAAAGACCAAGTCTCCCTTTGGCAGTTATAGCTCACCTTAAACTGATTGAATTGTGCGGGAAGAGATATCAAAACCAAATGCACTAGCAAGTCCTCAAAAAGGTCAAGCTTAAGTGCTGTCAATTTTGAAGCAAGATAAGACATCTTCATGATGTACTCCCTAATGTTCGCTTTACCAGTCACAACCCTCCTTTTTCAGGCCGTGATAAACCTTTTTCTTACTTACATATAGGCGAAAACTTAGGAATTTTTTTTTCACATACAGATATTAACATCTTTGGAAACACAATTATATAAATACATTTATTTAACACACTTGTTCGTACATATACTGGTTTTAGTAACCTTCGAAATATAGACATATACTTGTATTTACATAATAACCTTTCTTTTACAATACTATTTTTCAAACATTACGTTTCAAAATAACATAAACTATGTTACAGCGAAAACAAAACTATAGCTTTATCTATACCCATTTTGCACATTACTCATCCCTCCGCCAGCTCAACCATGAAATTATTCTGATTTTCTTATCAGAATACCTATAGCATAAAATACTTAGTGAGCTTACGCCAGTAAGTCCCATATAACCCACTGCGCATTTAATAAAAATGCATGATCCAATTATGTTTTCTTATAAATCTTCTTTATCATTATCATTTCTTATCTTTAACTAGGGCCCAAGTGTTCGTATCATTGCGCACATAGGTCTACGTGACACCGTGACCATACTATACCCTTAAACTCCTCTTGAGTCAGGAGTCAGTACGACACTTTTCTTAATTTCTGGTAATGTATTTACCAGTCTAATTATTATGGTTTTCATACCATGCATAAAGTGATAATCGCATCTTATACACAAATATAAATGCTCTTATATGGTATAGTACACACAAGTATATACTTTATATACTCACAAGTATAAATTAATATACACACTGGTATACGAAATAAGATACACTCAGGTATTTATTTTGTATACTCACAGGTACTCATATCATAGCATACACATAGGTATACACCTTGATATATACATAGGTATACATATACACATATTACATTTTATACCTACAATTTCACATTGTAGGTGGGATGGGTACTTACTTGGTTCAGGTGCTGAACACTTTAACCTCAGTTTCTTGTTTCCTAGCCCTCTAGGATCCTGTTTAGCCAATTACAAATCTATTAGCCAAGTTTCACTATTTCCTCTATGTCTCAATACAAAATGATCGTAAATTAATAAATCGAGTTGCATAATTATATGCAACTCCACTAATCCCGGTTTTCTTGCTTCTATCTAACTCTACCCTATAATTTCTAACGAAGGGTGGAATTTTTTTTTTTGTCTAATCATTCCTTTTTTTTCCATTTGGAACATTTCGGAGTAATTCGAGTCACTCGGGGAAAAATGACGATTTTGCTCTCGGTGGGCTTCCTAACCTCCCGAGCTCGATTTCGTTATTTTAATGAAAATAGTTGCATATCGATCTTGGAGTGATACCCTAAGGTGTCGAGTCTCCTTATTTTATATCGATGCCCCACTTTACTAAAACTTTACAATTTTGCCTCTTAATTGAAAATTTTGACAATTTTACTCCCGGGACTAAAATTTATCTCTTTAAACCAAAATTTTCTAATTTTTATGAGGAACATTTTTGCTTAAAGTACCATATTCAAAATCCTTTGAAAAAATGACATTTTTGCCCTTTTAAATTTTTTTCCAATTTTAACAAGTTCTTGTAAAATTAAAATCTCACAAACGGTTGAGATTTTCGATGAATGGCCCGCGATGTTTAAGAGTTTTGTCGAGATCTACAACTTTTATGTTTTTACTTTTTCAAAATTCTCACTGCACAAGGGTTTTTTTGGGCAATTTTCAACTCTGTCGAGAAAAAACTTTTTCTTACAATTTGGTCATTGGGTCATTTTTGAAATCTATTTTTCTACAGCATATCTACCCCTGTATAGGCAGTTCTCACCCTTGTCCATACCATTTTCATGCCTACTCATCATTTTTGTAAAACTAACATTAAAATTAAAAAAAATAACCCTTTTTACATAAACTACCATTTGCACAATAAACCCTAAATTTTCACAATATCAACATGCCAAAATTCATATGTCTATGGAATTTAACCAAAAATTTACTTGAAAACCTACATACCTTTGAAAGAATAAAAATAAAAATAAAAACCACAAAATTTCCAAACTTTAAGCTATCAAAACTTACCCCAAATGGAAACTTTGAGCTTTTAACCTTCTAAGGCTCCTTTGAATCCTTTTTCCTAGGTATTTTGATGCAAAAATTCCATGAATCAATTTCTCCCTTAACCCATGAAAATTCCTTTGAAAACTTAAAAAAAAGTTTAGGTTTTTACCTTAAGACTTGATGAAATTCCTTGAGCTTTGCTTCTTGAACTTAATTGGGGCTAATTTTGCAAAGATGTGAAGTTGAAAAATTCTTGGGAGAGTGCTCTAATGGCTACCGGTTTGGGAAGAAGAAGAAATAAAACTTTTTTTTGGCTAATCTTGCATTTAATGCATGCTTATCCCTTTAAGTGACTCATCAAGTAACACATTGGGTTACTAGGTGTCTAAATGGGATTGGGCCATCTTTCATGGCATGGTGGCTCAATGGAATTTCAATGGGTGTCCACTTAGTGGGCCCCAAAAATTTTACACTGTATAATTTTTTACCACATAGTATTTTTCTTACACTGTCTTGGTAAAATCAGTGCACAACATAACGTTAAATTGTATCAAATATTTTACTTACCTTTGGTGTATTTTTGGAGGCCAAAATAACATTTCTCATATCTACGTTTTCACTTAGCAGTATACTTATACTGCTTTGGCCTCCTTTTTATACTGGGTTAGAGTTTTGGTGACCTTTATGTCTTATTTATACTCTAATTACTTATTTGTTTGTATCACAATTTTACAATTAATTGTGATATAAAATTCATTTTATGGATATTATTTACAAATTCCTACGTATTTAAACTCATAAAATCTATATTAACAATATCCAACATTGCATCACGTTCGTAGTGAAATTTTCAATTAATACTACTTATTTATACATTATCACAATTTTTAAGGGTAAATTCATTAATTAAACCTAATTAAATATTATGTTTTATTAATGAATTTCTCTTAGTCATTACATTACCTCTGTATCTCATTGAGATGAGACTTGCTAAAAGTATACTTATTTTAGCCTTTTTATTTTTGGCAAATCTCTTCTCAATGTCCTTAAGGAACTCTTTGGTTGTCTTTATCGTTTTCGATATAGTACCCATAAATGCTTCCGGAATGGCCTTCTTTATGATCATCATACACATGCGATTTAACTTCTCCTACTTTTCCATTTACCTCTTTTCATCAGATGAACTCTTATCTGTAAGAGGTGTAGGAGAAGGAACTCTTAACGCAAGGTCAAGATCCATGACTCTGAGAATTATAAAGAGGTTCTCTTGCCATGATTTGAAGTTGCTACCATTCAACATAGGAATAGAATTGACGTTGGCAGTAATGTTTGAGGCAAAATTAATAGCTAAATCAGAAATAAAATAAACAAACCCCAAAAAATGATTACATAAGAATCCAAAATAACAATAATAAATCTAAATAAAGGTAACCTCATCTCAAGATATCGGGCACTCCATTAATATGTAGTCTTTAGACAAAATTATTAACTTACAAGTGATATTTTGGTGCAATAATCAAACACTGACAATAAGAATATGTCAAACAATAAATCTTCCTTTGGGCCAATTTATTGTTCACATGTAAAACAGGAAAATCATCATGTGTTTATCACCACAGGTGTACATGCAATTCTATCAAATATTGTCTTCTTTTAGGCCGGTCAATATTTACACAAGTTGCATGGATACAATCGTTTATATTCTAAAACAAATTAATTTTTACAAGAGAGTCCACTTTGGTGATATGTTGCTTCAATTAATTTATCTCAAAATATATATGTAAAATACCAATATTTGAATTTAAAATTGCACCAAAAATGATCAAAATTAAAATAAAAATAAAAAAAAATTTTGGTCAAAAGTCAACAGTCAAAGTCAACAAGTCAAGGTCAACGGTTAACTTGACTAGTCAACCTTGACTAGGTTGGGGCTGGACCGGGTCGAGTGGAACCAACCCGGACCCTAACCCAGCCCCCCTTTATTTCCTTTTTATTTTTTTAATACTCAGGTCACCCAAAGGTTGAACCCCTGATGATTGCCTGGTCACGGGCCCAGCCCATGTATGCCTTCTTCCTTATCCAGTCACGGGCCCAACTAGCCTGTGTCTCCCTTAGTTCCCCTTTTTTTTATCTGGTAACCCAGGGGTTTAACCCCTAGGTTATAACCAATTATGGGCCCAACCGGGCCCGTGTAAAGAAACCTTTCTTAGGTCAAGGCTGAAGCCCAGACCCGCCCAAAGAAACCCTAGGGGTCTATCGACGCAAGGGAAAAGATCAAGAGGCCTGACAGCGGCCACCCCCTGTGCTGCTGCCAGACAACCACGACTACTTCTTCGGCCGACGCCCTAGTGGCTGCCACCAGAAGGGGCCAACGTCGTTGGTGGGAGGGCATGTCGCCAGCTAAATGACCCCTTACCTTTTTTTTAAAAAAAAAAAAAAAATCTCCTTCATGTGGCAGCTTTAGGCCACCGCTCTCCCTGTGTTGTCGCTGCCAAAGGTCGTGGCTCCCTCTCTTCGGTGCGAGTTTTACCCCGGTGGCGGTAAGGGTGCCGTCAACTTCCTTTTGTTCATTGCTTTTTTTTTTCTCTTGATGCAGCGACCAAAGGCTGTCGCTTTCCTTCCTACGTCGCAGCCAAAGGCTTCGGCTTCATATTTCTTGCACGGCCTCACAGTTGCGCTTAGAGTCCTTCGTCGGTGGCAGTAAGGTGCCGCCGGCTACGCTCAATTGTTATTTTGACATATATATATATGTATATGTATATAAAAAAACAAATCCATAATCCTTAAACAACCAAAAAAAAATTCATAGATATAATCCAATATATTAAATAAGTCCATATGTATATTCAATCTTGAATATAAATTCTTATATATTTATGAATACACTAATGCATTTCTTAATAATTCAACCAAAATTTCAAACAATTGTTCTCAAATTCAACAATTTTAAAGAACCATAGCTTGTTAAATTTGAGAATTTTCCTACAAGAATCACATCTAGAATATTATTGATTTCGAATGATTTAATATGAGTAAGCTCTAGATACCACTTGTTAGAACAATATATGGTGATGAAAACTATCATCATCCAGGATCATTTATGTCAAATCATCAAGAATATTAATAAGATGCGGAAGCTAACTTGAATTCATGGATCGAATGTGATTTTTGAGTCTATAGGTTGATGATCTTTTAAGGTTGGTATGTAAGTTCTCCTTCAAAGTTTACCTCTGTAATTTTTCTGTAGATGAGGAATAGAAAAATAACGTATGTACTGACTTTGGGACCACAACTCTTTTATATAACTGCTCTAACCTACCAGTTATCCTTAATTACTAATTTAGCCCATTATAAAATTAGTAATTATATTTTGGTCTTTGTACATAAAAGGCCCACACTTAATGATGCATTAAAAGCCTAAAACCTAAATTGATCACTTTAATTGGGCTAACCTTATTGATAGCTTTTAATACACATTTATTTAATATATTAGCCTATATATTGGATTAATTCCAATAATTTAACCTTTAAACCAACCGAAAAAAAGTAGAAAAATCAATTTTTTGGAAAAACTGGCTTATTCGATTAAAAAACCGACCGCTCACAAAATGAATGGTTCTGTTTCTAAAAGAGATCTTTCCATCAGTTCGAAAACCAAACCAACCAACCAATTTTTTCTCTTAAAATATATAAATATAAATTATAGTAATACATCATATATTAAACACCAAAATGTTTGAACTTTAAAACTTTAGACAATATTTTTTAGTGATGAATTTTCTTGCTAATTTGCTTAGTTTGTATTGTTTACCTTATCATTATTATTCTTATAATGTTTACTTTTTTAAATCATCTAATGCATTATATTGTGAGAAAAAAGTGGAATCGAATATATTACTGATGGATTATTATTTGTAGTCTGACTGACTATTATTGTCTAAAATTGGCCATCAAATCGGGCCCACAAACTAACCATATAAGTCGAAAACTAACCAAATCTCTCTTACAGTTGGTCAATGCTCTGTTTGTATTTTTCAAAACCGACCACTATTGGTTAAAAACCAAACGATGAATATCTCCATTAAGTATAATATAACTTAAACATATAATTTAAGTGATAGTTTGACACATTTTTTTCCAGTGCTGCATGAGCAAATACATTTTTTAAGAGCATGGCATAGCATGTAATTTTCTCTAAACAAAATAATGTGTAAAATCAAACTATAAAATTACTATAATTTGAAGAGACTTTAAAAAAAAGGAGAGAATTTGCCTCCTTAAATCACTTATTTAATTTTGCATCCTCGTCTTAGAATTCTTTCCTTAAATTGATATAAATTAAGAGAAAAAGAATGAAAATCATATAATGCTTAAAAGATGACATAAAACTTTATGCTTTTAAACAAGTGGACATTTTGTTTAGATTTCTTGCGTTAGAATTTAGAGCAACTGTCTTTTTTTTCTTAGGAAAACACATGTTATAGCATGTATCATTCAATAATTAAAAAACAAAATATTACAAGTGAGATTGAGCTCATAGTTCCTCGCCGAAAACCTTTATCAACCCCTTTT
This sequence comes from Artocarpus hirsutus, assembly GCA_946598075.1. Lineage (NCBI taxonomy): Eukaryota > Viridiplantae > Streptophyta > Magnoliopsida > Rosales > Moraceae > Artocarpus > Artocarpus hirsutus. Next base: position 20,057 of record CAMOHE010051475.1, read on the forward strand.
TTTATGCCATTAGACCAAAGTGTCTAAGGTAGGGTAATGTCAGTTCAATATATAAAAAGCTTAAACCATGCGTTGAAAGAAACTCTTACTCTAGGGACATTGTTTTTTTTTTTAAAAAAACCTAATATTCTCTCTTTACAACACAGGTAAACATGAAGTGTGTTTGAAAATGTAATTGAAACTATATAGTTGATGTTGGGGAATTTTACTTTCCCATTAAGTTATGGCAACATAATAATATAACAATGATATTATAGCTTTATAATGGGCTAATTTAAGTGGTCTCTTTATGGAAAGTTTATAGGCTACTAACCGGGTATAGATTTAATGAGTGGATATTCAATACTAACCCAACTAAGTTTTATAGGACTTAATGGAAAAGTACATAAAGGCGTTATAGGTTATAATCCCTAAGATATCTAACCATTCTAAAGCTTTCTCTTCTCCCCATCAAGAAAAGAAAGAACCCATTGAAGACTAAGGTGATTTGATTGAGGAAGGCAATAATTCACTCATCCTGTTCGTCTATCATCATAGAAATTTCGCAAAAGAGTTGATAGCTGCTACCATGGATATAGGCATTTATTCCAAATTTAGTTTCTTGATAATCTAACATGGTACGATCTTAGGACTATGATATGGTTATCCGATGAATATCTAGAATTAAGAATTCTATTAAGTGGCATTAGAGCAATTATCATGTTAGGTTATTAGGATTGATTCACACAAATTTTGTTTTGTTTTCTATTCTTTCTCTATTTTGGAATTTTTGGACAGATTTTTTGGATTTTTTTTTTTTGCGTGAATTATTATTCTTGCATGATTTTTGGTTAAGGAATTATTGTTTTGATGATCCAGGTGTTCTTGTGGGTTATTGAGGATTAAATAATTGAATTGAAGTAAGGAAAATCAATTTTTTTTGGAATTTTTTGATTTTTTGAACGATTCTTACGTCAGAAATTTACGACAGAGCTCCGTGATGCTTATTAGGAGGTCACTGCGAAAATCACAATGCTGCAGCGCTGCAGGTGCTGTGATGTAAAAATTGCAGCTCTGTGGTGCCCATTGTGGCGCGTACGGACATAGGCCAGACGTTGTAGGGCCCGTTGGGCTTTCTAGCACATGACTGACAGGAAGTCGCAGTGTCATAGCACTCGTTAAGGTGCACTACAACGCTACAGAAAGAGGCCAGACATTACAGTGTCCGTTGGGCACATTGCAGCATAGCAAACATGAATTCGTAGCGCTGCAGCACTCCGAGCTATGCAAAAAAAAAAAAAAAAAAAAGAACTTTTTTTAAGGAATTTCAAAACAAATTTTTTTTATCATTGTTAAAGATTATAATTTGCATAGTTTGCATCTTATATTTTTGATTAAATTGATTGAAACATGTTTCCAACATATCCTCTATTATATAGAATAATCTAGTTAGAAATATTAAGATTTATGTGTTTGTTATTTAGGCAAATTATGACTGGGTTAAATAAAGGTTATCGTTTGGCCAAATAACGAACACACCTGTGGTAATAAATATATGACAGTTATAAAGCTTTCCATGTGTATAATAGTCAGTCCAAAGAAAGGCTATTGCTTGACAGGATTTATTGTCAATATTTGATTACTATGTTGAGAGTACCATTTACAGTTGATGTTTTTGTCCAAAGACTAGACATTGATATTGTGCTAAACTAGACATCGATATTGTGCTAAGTATCTTGTGATGGGTCCCCAATTTTCTGTTATTATGTCATTTGTATGTTTTATTATGACATGTTTTTTATAGTGAGTATGTTGTTTTATTTTGTTTTCTATTTAGTTTCTATTGCCAATGCTACAAATGTTTCTGCTTAAGTTAACAATATCTCAATGCTGAATGGGACAAATTTTAAGGTCTGGAAAGAGAACACAAAAATTGTTCTCGGATGTATGGACTTAGATCTTGCACTAAGGGAAGAACGACCAGCTTCTACTATGAAAAACCCAAATAAAACAAATTGAAAAGTGGGACCGCTCTAATCACATATGCTAATAATCATGAAATGCTCCATTCCAAAAGCAAAGTGTTTTGGGGCTCTATTACTGAGAGCAATAATGGTAAGAAGTTCCTTAAGAAAATAGAGCGAAATTTTGCCAAGAATGAAAAGTCAGAAACAAGTAACCTTTTGGCAAAACTCGTTTCCATAAAGTATAAAGGAAAAGGGAACATAAGGGAGTATATCATGCAGATTGTCTCATCTCACTTCAAAACTAAACTCACTAAAGTTAGAGCTGTTTGAGGACTTGCTTATGTGCTTAGTTTTTATTTCTTGTCCTACAAAATATGGACAATTCAAAGTGAGTTACAACACCCAAAAGAACAAATGGACTCTTAATGAGCTCATATCTAACTGTGTGCAAGGAAAAGAAAGGCTTCAGCAAGATAAGACTGAAAGTGTTCACTTAGCGTTAACCTCTCAGAACAAGAAAAATAAGAGAGTTAAGGAAACTGCAGTTGGAACACCTTCGTAGAAGAAACTAAAAAAGCAAGATGAGGAATTTACCCTGCTATTTCTATAAGAATGGAGGACACATGAAGAAAGAATGTTCCAAATACACCGCTTGGCATAAAAAGAAGGGTAAGCTTCTTGCTTTGGTTTATTCTAAAGTTAATTTAGCTTATGTACCTAAAGATACTTGGTGGGTAGATTGTGGTGCTACTACTTACATAAGTATGGTTATGTAGGGTCGCCTGTGGAGCCGATTGCTAAGTGATGCTGAAAGATTCATCTTTGTGGGCAATGGCAATAAAGTTGTAGTTAAAGCTATAGCACATTTTAGATTATTATCAAAAACTAGATTTTATTTGCATTTGAATGAGACTTATATTGCACCGTCTTTTAGACGAACTTCAATTTCTATTCTAGAAATCTTGTTATTCTTGTTCCTTGGAAATAATAAAGTTAGTCTTTTTCAAAATTTAAATCTTATTGGTATCGATTCTTTAATTGATAATGTTTATATAGTTGATAATATTAATTCCTATGATGAAATACTGCATACTGATACATGTGGTACAAAACATAAATTAAATAAGGATTTTGCCACCTTTTGGTATAAGCGTTTAGGTCATATCTCTAAACAGAGAATTCCAAGACTTGTATCTGATAGAATTCTTGACCTCCTAGATTTGACAGAATTTCAAGTCTACATTGGGCGCATCAAGGGGAAACAGACTAACATAAGGAAATTAGGTGCCGACATATGTAAAGACGTATTAGAACTTATACATATTGATATATGTGGTCCTTTCTATGTGACTTCTTGGAATGGCCAACAGTATTTCATTATGTTCATAGACAACTATCAAGATATGGTTATCTATATTTAATACATATGAAGTCTAAATCCTTGGATGTTTTCAAGTCTTTTAAAGCCAAAGTTGAACTTCAATTTGGCAAGAAAATTAAAGCTATCATGTCTGACTGTAATGGTGAATACTATGGTATATATGACGGGTCAAGAGAACAACGTCCAAGACCCTTCACCTTCTCTTAAAAGAATGTGGAATCATCCAGCAATACATAATGCTGAGCAAACTCAGCATGAATGATGTTGCTGAGAGACGAAATAGAACGCTTAAGGACATGGTAAGAAGCATGATTAGTTATTCGTCTTTACCTAAATTGCTTTAGGAAAAAGTACTAAAGACTGTAGCATATACTTAACAGGGTTCCAAGCAAAGTAGTAGCCAAAACCTCTTATGAGTTATGGATAGGCAAAAAGCCTAGCATCAGGCATTTATACATTTGGGATTATTGAGCTTAGGCATGGCCTTTTAGGCCAAATGAAAAGAAACTGGACTCAAGAACGGTTAGATGCTACTTTGTTGGATACAATGGTCGCTCTCGGAAGTTTTATGATCCCACTACCAAGTCTTTCTTTGAGATGAGAAATGCGAGATTCCTCGATGATGTCGAGTTTAAAAGGGAAGATAAAGTAAGAATGTTTAAAGAAGATATTGCTATAAATAATGGTCAGGCTCTAAATCCTACCATTATTCAAGATGCAACTTCGGTATAAAACAATGATGATCAGGCTCCTATTCTTGACATTGTTCAAGAACAAGACAGAATGAGGTTCTTCCTAATGCACCAATAGAGTAAACTCAACAAGCTTAAGAAACGTTATTAAAGAGATCTACTAGAGAATGGAGAAGTGTGATTCTAGATGAGTATATAGTCTTTCTCCAAGAACATGAAGTTGATGTAGGCTTAGCAGAAGATGATCCAATCAACTTCCAACAAGCTATGTAGATTTCAAACTCTAAAAAATAGATTGATGCCATGCAAGACGAGATGAAATCTATGAAAGATAATGACATTTGGGATCTTCTCAAGTTGCCAAAAGTTGTGAAGCCCATTGGTTGCAAATAGATATTTGAAACCAAGAGTGATTCAAAAGGCAAAGTCAAAAGATATAAGGCTCGTTTAGTCACCAAAGGTTTCGCTTAAAAAGAAAGCATAGATATAAGGAGACTTTTCCTCTAGTTTCATCAAAAGACCCTTTTAGGATAATAATAGCACTTGTGGCTCATTTTGATTAAGAGTTGCATCAGATGGATGATAAAACAACATTTCTAAATAGAGACATTGATGAAACAATTTATATGGTCCAACCAAAAAACTTTGTATTTGGAGATTTAAAGCCTATAGTTTATAAGTTAAAGAAATCCATCTATGGTCTCAAGCAGGCTTCTCGTCAATGGTATCACAAGTTTCATTAAGTAATTTTCTCGTATAGCTTTAAGGTAAATGTGGTTGATGATTGTGTATATTACAAGTTCAGTGGAGCGAATTTATCTTCTTGATTTTGTATGTTGATGATATTCTACTAGCTAGAAGAGATATAGGCTTATTGCATGAAACTAAGAGATTTCTGACAAAGAATTTTGAGATGAAGGATCTTAAGGATGCCTCTTTTGTATTAGGTATATAGGTATTATGAGATCGCTCTCGAGGTATTCTTTAGTTATCACAAAAAAGCTTTATCAAAAAGGTTTTTAGTAGATTTGGCATGAAGAATTGTTCATCAGGAGATATGCCCGTAGCTAAAGGAGTCAAGTTTAATCTTAGTCAATGCCCCAATCATGACCTTGAAAGGAAAGAGATGCAAAAGATTCCTTATGCGTCAGCCATAGGAAGTCTAATATATGCTCAAGTCTGTACAAGTCCAGATATAACTTTTATAGTGAGAGTGTTGGGCAGATATTTGAATAAGCCAGGAATAGATCATTGGAAAGAACCTAAACGGGTTATGGGATATTTACAGAGAACAAAATATTTCATGCTCACTTATTAGAGATCAGTCAGTTTGGAGATCATCAGGTTTTTTGATTTTGATTTTGCTAAATCCCAATGATCCATTGACATCAAGTTTCTTGTTGTTAGAAAGAGAGTTCAGAGTGGTTAGGTTTCTATGGAACATATACGGATCCGTTAACCAAAGGTTTACCATCCAAGGTCTGTTATGAGCACATTGCTCATATGGGTGTTGCTTTATTTGATGATACTTTGATTTAGTTGGAGTTCACTTTAGATGTTTTATGTTTAGTTGGAGTTCACTTTAGATGTTTTATGTTTTACTTAAACATTTATATATTTGTCTTGATTTTTTTCAGAATAAAGTTATTGGTTTATTGTTTATCTTTGAATTTGTTTGTTTTTTATATGCGGTTTTTACATTGTGTTTAAAGAATTCAGATTAATCTTACTAAAGGCTAAAGTAGGAGTAGTTGAAAAGGCATGTCTGAGATCACATTGCATGTAATTTCCATGCTACTCATCCATACTTTATTTATGACATTGAATATGTTGGGATGGTGACATTGAATGTTTAGTCACGATTGTATGTGATAAAATTCGCTTTGATTCCATGCTAATATACAAGATGGACTAGATTGCAATTAAAGTAAAGCTTAAAGATAAATAGCATAAAGTTACGCGTCTAAGGAACTTATGATATAATTGTTTCAGGAATTATATGTAACCCAAACGGAGATTGTTGGGAAATTTTAGTTTCCCATTAGGTTATAGGCCACATAATAATATATCAATTATATTTTGGCTATTTAATTATAGTGGGCTAATTTAAGAAGTCTATTTATAAAAGCCCATAGGCTACTAATCAAATATGAGTTTAATGACTGAATACCTAATATTGAACCAACTAGGTTTCATGGGACCCTAATGGAAAAGTATACAAAGGCATTATAGATTATGAACCCCAAGGCATCAAATAATTCTAAGAAGAGAAAGAACCCATTGAAAACTAGGGTTATTTGATTGAGAAATGCAATAACCTATTCATCTCATTCGTCTATTATTGTAGAAATTCCACAAAAGAGTAAATAGCTGCTACCATGGATACATGTATTTATTTCTAATTCAGTTCTTGATAATCTGGCATGGTATGATCCTAGGATTGTGATACGGTTTTTCTAAGGTTTTACAGAATTATAAATATCTAGAATTAAGAATTCTATCAGTTGGAACCAATGTACTCTAGCATATGAAATCTTTTATATTGTAGCATACTTTTGCTTTATACTGTAGCAGTTGGAATGATGTCACCAAATGAAGCCATGATAATTTAATTTATTATTATGAAGAAGATGGATGAAATGAAGGAATAGGCATGTGGAACTCAAGCTGCTTGACATTGAAACTAAGCTTTGTGTGCTCTAGATAATGGTCAATTGGCCATTTTTTCTAGCAAATTACAAGTATTAGGTAAGAAACTTAATAAAATTGAAATATAAAACCTTAACAACAATAAATTAAGTATTTTGTAATGAACTATTTATGAGCTATATTTTAGGTGTTGAACAGGTTTTAACCTGGAGTCTTATGTAATTTTATTTGTCTTATTTTAATTTAAATAAAGCTTATTTTCAAAAGAAGAAACAATAATAAGTTTGGGAGTTCTTCATCATACAGTATAAATAAATTTGTCCTTTACTAGTATTGAATATTCATGAACATGTTAGATCTTAATAGAATTAAAAGCTTTTTTTTATTATTATTTTTAGGGTAAATAGCTCAGTTGGTCCTCAATCTTTTTAAAATGGTGCAATTCGATCTCTAACCTTTTTTTATTTAACTGGTTTAACCTTTAAAAAATGTGCAATTTGGTCTCTAACCGTTAAGTTTAATGGCTAAAAAATGTAGAATATCATTTTTAATTGAAATTACTAAATTACCCTTTAAATAATTGATACATCAAAAAATTAAGAGAAAATCATAGCCAATGATTCCAAAACATCAAATCATAGTCATTGGTTTTATTTTTACTCAAAAATATATTCGAAATTAGAAAAAAAGAAAGAAACAAACAAACAAACAAAGAATAAAAGGGAAAAAAAACCCAAAACCGATACCCAAACCCAGTAGCCCCTCCCCCGTTTGCTCACCCTTGCCCACCGCCCCCTCCTGCGCCGACGACCCCTCCTCCGTGCCTAGCACCATTGCAGCCCTTCTCTATTAACCCCACTCTTGTTCCACCTAACCTTATCGCAGACCCCACCTCCAGTCCTCCTGTCGCGACCCACCCCGTCGCGACCTATCCCCCCTGGTCGTACCCAACCTCATTGTGACCTACCCCTTACAATCCAACTTTCTTCGATCACCTCCATCCTTATCGTGCCCAGATCGAGATTGAGAGAGAGAGCTGTGATGGCCTTCAACGGAGAGGCTATGATGGATGTGGGTTAGCAATGGGCAGGCAAATGCCGGAGGAGGGTGGGTTATGGGGAGGGGCGGATGTGGGCTAGAGTAGAGATGAAAATCATAATTATTTTTTTTAAAAAAAATTTAGATCTGATTTTGTTTAAAAAAAGATATGATTTTTTAAAAAAAGATCTAATTTTAATAACATATTTGTTGTTTTTTAACTTTTTATTGGTTTTTATGTTTTAATTTTAATTCTCTTAAAACATGTTAGGGAGTATACTAAAATGCTCTCACTAAAGTGGTCAAAGTATTTTTTAACGGTCAAACCACTAAGACTACATTGTATCTTTTTTAAATGTTAGATCCAATTAAATTAAAAAAAAAAATTGGGAACCAAATTTTGCCTATTTAAAAATATTGAGACTAAACTATTAACCCTTATACTTATTAAAAACATGAGGTAGTGATTTTTTTTAGGGACAGTAGTGATGAGTAAGTTGTCTTTATCACATGCTCTACATTTAAGTTTTATTGAAAGCGGAACGAGCACGTGACGAGTTCAAACTTGAATAGCTCAAATTTCATTATAAAAAAAAGGAAAAAAAATTTGGCAGAAGTCGCTGTAGTTACAGTTGGGAGGTTCCGTAAAGTTAATTACAAAAACCCAAGTCATCCTTCAACTTTCACGGCGCGTGATTTTCTTTAAAGTTTAGCAAATTTCAGAAAAAGCAGTTCGTTGGCCCCCACCTAAAAAAGAGCCATTTCATTTCCCTTGGCAAGAATCTGCCGAATAGAAATTCTATAAGTAGTGTCTGAAAAATGTTAAAAAAGCAAGAACCAAGGCCTTAACATTTCTCGTTGTCAAGTGGATTTGCAATATTCACGAACATATCTTTTATTTGTTTCTCCATGTAATGTCATCGTCACAATTTTCGGTAGGTCTTTAATCGAAACTATATATATATATATATATATTAATGGTTACATTTATAATGTTATATTTTCGATAAATATATATTTTAATACTAACTAATAATATGATGTGTTAAGAATTCTACGTCATTAATTATTATAATTTTTTAGTTAACCATACTCTTCGTTTCAATCGTTAGATTTATATTAAACAGGTAATAACAACATTACCCATTGAAAGCATATAGGGTGTAGCATTAGCTAGAACCAATTAGTTACAAACATTGTAACACGTAAGAGCTTTATATAAGAGTAATTTTTTTACTTTATACTGTATATGCTGAGAGCTTTACACTATTTATTGATTATTAGAATCAACTGGTTCTTTTTTTTTTTAAGATAAATTGCATTCCACATCAAAGATACACCACTAATAGTGACAATGACGTCATAATATAAGGAAGCATAATCTCGACCATGAATCAATTCCACCAGTATATTCTAATGAAACGGATATGGGGATCAAGAGTGCAACGGATCCGACATTAGAAACCCGATAACACACCATTATTCGAGCACACACAAGACTCTTTCAATAACACCTTTATAATCAATAAAAAGCTATGATTAAATGAGACTAAACGACCCAAATTACAAAGGTCAGTACCGATATCACGAAAAAAACAATTCTTGTGGATGGAAAACAAAAACTTCACTAAAGGGGGAAAACCACCCCCGTTATTACATAACTAGAAACACAACAAAACACGAAAAGGCGAACATCAACATCTTTATTACAAGCAAACAAACAAAACAGTGGAGCCAACAAAACCACACCCCTATGGAAGGACTTGCAAGCCACAAGGCAGACATGGGTTTGGAAGAAATCACCAAAGAGAGGGCATGACAACCGATTGTGAAAACCTAGAAGAGAGGTGTTGCACCACTAGAATCGGAAAACTCCTACCACTGGCCTTCCGAAGCCCATTCGTTCCCCTATTCATGCCTGCCACCAAGCCTCCATCTCTGTCTCCCAAAACAGCACCAAGCATGCTCCACCTTCCCAGATTTGCGAGGCCAAAGATTGAGCCACCCGATTAGTAAAACCCGATCAACGACACCCCCACAAAAGGAAGCCAACCTGCGGACCACTAGGTTGCTCCACCGCCTCACCAAGACTCTACATCTCTAGCCACTGTGTTCTGACTAATAATCACAAAACACTCCACTAGGACCAGGAAGTCGTCACAAGGGTTGGGGATCCAACGACTAACTGGCTATATCGTTAGACCAAAAAAGATGGGCTAAAAAAAAAACCGTAGCACGCTTAAATTAGAGAGAGAAAATTTTTACAATTAAATTATATCCTGCAAAACTAATTAGGTCTAACTGAGCCAACCATCCTGCTAACCATAAGCCATATATATATATATATATATATATATATATATATTAAGTAAAGGATGGTTTCCAAGTAGCTAAATGCTGGGTAGTGAGATTATTCTGTTTTGGGCATTAGTCTTTACACAATAACATTTATTAATCATAAAGCGTTGACTGAAACGTGCTTACCAAACCTCTCATCTTGAATGTTAAAAACCGATGAAGATTCTTTCGCTTCCCGAAAATATCTAAAGGACTACCCTTCTATATAATATTTATTGTTTCTGGTATAATTGAGTTAGGACATTAACTAATCATGGCCATGTACTAACTACCAAATTTGTGCTGTACATAATACAAGAATAACTCAGTCAAAACATGGTTTCCCCTGGTCTCACTGCCAAACAGGATCCAAGCAAGATCTTAGAACTCGAAGTCTTGTTATAATAAATTTCCTATCATTAAATGAAAAGCTATTTTCATTTTTTAAAAGGTTTCATTATAAAAATTTCTCATTAATTACAGCCTATGTTTATCTCGTATCTCAAATTTCAAAAAATAATATGTGTTCCTTTTAGACTATAAAATATTAACAAAAAAATCTTTTTGTTAGAACTTTTAATAAAACTTGGTACATAATTAATATTTGATCATAATATAATAATATTTTGGTAACTTTATTATTTTTAAAACTAATTTGAATTTAAAAATGATGTAAACTTAAAAATTTTAATTGTTAAAAATATAAACTAAAAAGCCTTAAAAAAAATTAGAACAAATAATCTCTTCTTTTACTTTTATATGATTGCATCAGGGTAAGCAACAGTCTAATGATTCACTAAACTGTTCAATAATTTCAAAGTTTGTGTAATATTGTGTCATTTATGCTCAAAGTCATAATCAAGGAGTTTTCTTGTTAATATTTCATAAATCATGAGAACAAATATTACCGTTTTTAAGTTAGGAGGACATAGTTATAAGAGCTATAGTTGATGGGGAATTTTTATAACAAAGATTCTTTTTAAAAATATCCAAATAAGATTCTTTTTAAAAATATCTATATGTGAGTCAGATCTATTGTTCTTAACTCAACATACCTCTAAAATGTGTCTTGTTTCCTAAACTACATAAAAAATTTACATCATTTCGACAAAACAATGGGATAAAGGGCGTGACATGTTTAAAATGCAAATAAGTTCAAATTCTCTTTTTTAAACCCTAACTAAAACCTTAAAAACAAGAAATTAACTTAAGAAAAAAAATCAGAATATTATTGTTAAAAAAGAAAAGAAGGCTTTTCATTGCTTTTGTCTCCGCCTAGGATCTTCACTCATAGTGGATGTTTTAAACTATTAAATGGTTTTTTTTTTCCTTTTTTTAGACTGAACAACTAAAAAATTAGATACCTATCAATAAATTACTTTTTTTTAAGTATCTAAAAGAAAAATGATTGTTCTATTTTTGCCTCTTTTATCCATGTGTTTTTGCACCGCATGGCCTATCAAGTGGGTCTCTCAGCAACATCCAAAGTAGAGAAAAGCAGCTTCGAAAATGGCTCATGCCCTACCATGTGGGTCGTTTCCATACCGGCCATAGCAAGAAAGAAGCTTCAAAGATGGGACAAAAGACCACCCAATAGAATAATAGATGGGATAAACGTGGCATGGGCATAAAAAGCGAAACGCCAAAAGCATGCACAAAACTAACGAGTGTATTTGTCTCATATGTATAATCAATATTCCATTTTTCAAACCAAACCAAAAACCCAAAAATGTGATCCAAAAACAAAGCACGATTAGATATTGTGTGTGCGTTTTGGGGCGCAAAAGAAAATGGTTTGAAGCTAGCAAATAATGGGGTTCTCAATTTTGGTCCAACGAAGCAAGTAAACATTTCAAACCACACCCAAAAAGACCAAAAACTCCCCAAAGTCGACTCACACATCAACAAGCAGTTTCATGTGCATGATTATTGATTAGGGATTATTCTATTAGTGCTAGACTTTGTCACGTTCTTTATGACAAAAGTGTCTTTCATGCTTTTTTAGCCTCTTTTTTTTTTATTTAAAGACTTTAACACATGCACCTCATGATCTCCCTTTCCCTATGTCTTCATTGGCTGAAATGGAGGTGCCAAAAACATGAAACTTCTTGAAAACATTTATTTCAGGGCCAACGCGGATACAATTGGACCACAACTATAATATGCTCTCTACTAATATTATCCTTTTCTTTTAAGTGCCCTTTTGTTTGCTTTATTCTGTTTACTCTTGGGTTATTGGTAACTATTTCGGTTACTAAAGTGTCTGCTTTTCACCTTTGCTTCAATGGTTTGAGATACCTCAAAACCCCTTTATTGAAAGGGGTAATATTGAAAAGGGATGGCTTAGAATTTGAGAACAAAATCCCTTCTTTTCATGTTCTTTAATGAACGAGTTTTTTTTTTTTTTTTTTAAAAAAGTCCAAGAATGTTTCCAACCGAACAGAAAGATAGACCCCGGCACAAAGTGTACACATCTCTTTTTGCTTTAAACAGTTGATTGGAGGAGATTTTGCCAGACTGAAAAAAATAATTTATTGATAAATCTGTTTTTCAGCTGTCAAAGTAATATAAAATATTAACTTTAACGGAATTTAATAATTTAAAAACACACACTGCGGCTTGAACATACTGCCAAGAAGAACGCTCATTAGGATTCCCATGACACAGATAACAAAACGCAAGGGAAAAAAATGGTCTGCCAGAAAACGATAATATGAAAGGAGATAAACTACTGTCAACAGCTAAGAGCTGCCCACCTGAAAAGCATGCGAGTACCCACCTCACGATAATGCAAAACAGCGTGAAATTTAAGAGGAACAATAAGAAAAACGTGAGATGGGTTTTTCTTAATTTTACTAGTACGATGAATTGGACCAGATATTGATATTTTAAAATGCAAATCGAGATGAATGGAAAGCACACATCACCATCGTCATCATCAACAGTGAAAAGACGTATCACCAAGCCGACCACAAACGTACTTAGCACACGTTTCTTCAGCAGCTATTGACAAGTCCACTTCCCCATCATCACTCACAATTGGGAATTTGGGACTTGTAGAAACGTTTTTGTTAAGACTTTTGAAATCGTTCTCAACCACAGTTGTTGATAAGCACAAGCTAACCAACAAGAGGCAAGGCAAAAGAAAGAAGATTATGAACAGGAAAAATGCATGAAAATGAAAAACTTGAAGCAAACAAAACTGCCCATAAGATATCTTAAAACAGAGGAAAGGAAGAAACTAATCTATATCAACAAGTCATTGTATCCATTTAAGAACTTCTTATAGTTTGCTCAGGAAGTACAGAACAGTAAGCAACGAATTGCGGTAAAGTTGATAGTCTAACACAAAGAATATAGCAGCAATACAAACAACGCTAACAGAACTAGAAAAATAACAAAAAAAATAATAAACTAATACTTGGGGAAAAAGAAAAACAAAAAAACCAAAGAAATTTATCAGCTTCTTAACAACCAACTATGGACGAGGAGGGTTAAACTTACAAACTTGATCCACCTTGCAAGAATACTTGCAAGAATACTTATGACAAAATATGTATGCTATGAACAAATGACAGAAAATTTGCTGCACTACTTGGTCAACAGAGTTATTTTTCTACTTCCAGCTGACACTGCTGTTTCCTTTTAGGATCTGCTGCTGTGTATCAAAAAACCCTTGGGAAGAATCTTTTAAACGGGTTCTTCACAATAACGCCTATGGTCTAATTCTAGTGGTGGCAAAAGTCTTCTGCTATCCAATTGATGACAGAGTTCGTAAGGAATTGGATTCCCGGGAAAACGCTGCAATCAACTTTTCCTTGGTCAGCTGCTCAGATCCTTGAGACTTTATTACGAACGTATGAAACACGGTGTCGTTCATGGCTGCTAGTTTCGACTCGACAACGTTGATCTGCGCCTCTTTGAATGCGTGGATGACTCTCGACGCGGGATGTGAATCCAAAGGGCAGCTTACTCTAACAATAACCTCATCATGGACGGCCTGAACATCGACATCAGGAACCCGGTTCTGATTTTCTAAATCTGGGTTATTAGTATCCATAGCCATGGCTGATGAATCTCTAGAAGTACTCCCGACTTTCTCCCTATCCGCTTCCATGACCTTGAGCTTCGCCTGAAGCTCGTTGATATAAGCAATGGCATCCCCCAACAATGAAGCTTTATCCATCTTAGATATGTTGGGAACAACGGCTCTTAAAGCATAAAAACGTTGGTTCAGCTTCTCACGCCTTTGCCTCTCCGCCTCCACGTGATTGAGAGGCTCTTCTCTTCCATTCGCAGGCTTCCTTCCCCTTTTCCTCGGCCTCCTCTCCTCGGCTGTGCCGGCCTGTTCATCCTTGCACGAAGCTTCCACATCCAAATGCTCCGATTCCACGATAATCGGCCGGTGATTAACCACCGTGGACCTTGAAGTAGCCGCCGAAAAGTCAACCTGCATTTGAACCTGCTTCTGTGGCTGGTAGTTGCTGAGCTGAAACTCTTCCCTCACCCCATTAACAGCCTCATGCATGCTATTATTCCCCTGGCTCTGAGAAACATAAATCTCCGTTGGGTTCCCTTGCTTCACACCCTGAACATGAGGCCAATTCGAACCATGAACAATCCCGTTCCGGGAACTAGAAAACGCAATCCTATTCCCATTTGAGTACATATCCCAAGCCTGCCTCTGATCGTCCAACTTTCTAATAGCCAGTTTTTCCCTAAAATGAGGCCTAACAACATTCCCAGCATTCAAATCCTGCCCAAAAATCTTGGGAACTCCTTCCCTACTCTCCACCAAAACCCCAGAATTAGACAATTGAACACTCTCGTCTCTCTTCTCCCCCACCACCGGCAACACCGTCACGGCGGGGTTACTAATCCTCATGAGCGACGACGGCGAAGCGAACAGCAACCTCACCGACTGCAAAAGCTCCAAGCTTTCACCCACAGATCTCACTGAACCCAATTCAACCACACCGACATCGGTGGGGACTAGAACAATGGTCTGAATTCCAGCCGATTTCGCAAGAAACGACCTCACGCAGTAATCAGACGCCGATTTCAGAGCATCCGAGACCCAAAAATGCTTCCCAGAGGCGTAACACTTACCGGGACCTCCTTCACCTCTAAGGAAAGAGAAATACATGGAAGCTAAAAAGAACATCTCGATGTCAGTAACTCGATCCAGTCCAAGGGCGTAGTTGTCCTCATCAGACCCGCCAAACAGATTGTGCAGCTTCTGAAGAACCCTCTTTCTCATCCTCTGCTGAGTCTCGTCCTCGAGTCGGAGATTGAGGATTTTCGTGGCTTCGGACTCTTCGCCCTCGCGAGGCTCTCTGCAAGAACCGTCGCCCCAACCCAGAACCCAATCGCCGGACTTGGACCGCGAAATTTGCCAGAAAATCGCGTAGTTCCAGCTGAAATTTGAGGCGTTTGGGCGGTCCACTAGATCCGAAAGCTTGTTCTGCAGATTCTCGTCGCTTCCGACAGCCATTAACAGGTTCTCAATCGCCACCGAGCTCGATATCAAGTAATCGAAAGCTCGAGTCCCCAGAACCGCCGCCACCATGGCCTTATCTTCGTCGTTCCAAACTCCACTCCCTCCCAAACCTACCTCAATCTTCATCTTCTTCCCAAGAAAAATCAGCACAATGAAAAGATTCAATATTTTTCCAATCAAACAAACAGATCAAATCTCAGACCTAAAACCAGTACTGACCTAGGTTAAACTTCCTCCTCTTCGAAATTTTTATCCTTTTTCTCGCCTAAAAGCTTCGAATCCGATAACATTCAACCGAATCGGCAAGCCACGGCGTTAGCAACGATTACAGATCTCGGAAAATCCATTTTCTAAGTGACAAAGAAAATCCAGAAAAAACAGACCAAAATCAATCCGAAAATCCCAAGGCAGAAGAAGAAGAAGAAGAAGAAGAGGAAATGATACACACCAATTTTTTTATGAACAAAAGGTTGGATAAGGCAGCTAATGAAGAGCCCCAGGTGGAGTAAACATTCCCGGGAGAGTGACAATTCGGTTGGGGGAGAAATCTGTTTCTTTTCTTCTTTCCCGGAAAACAAACGGAATTGAATGAAATTTTTGTGAAACGGAAAATTTTCAAAACAAAAGTAACGAAATAACCAAAATAAAAAACTTAAATAATAAAAATAATAAAAATAACGACTCCCCTCTCGCGCACGCTTTGAAGCGAAGGTGAAACGGTTAAAAGAGCGGACGCTGGGTTTTTATTTGTTTTTTTTGTTTTTTAAGTCTGAAATCCTAACCATAGTTGAGTTAAAGCACTGATTAGATGTTCACCATGGTTAAATTTGAGGGGTTTTTTTCTTTTTTTATAATGGTGAGAATGGGATCTGAGAACTAGTCGGCAAAGATTTTTGGTGGGGTTTTAGTTTACTGCGCAACACCTGAGATTTGAAGAGAGACGCTTCTGTTTACTTGCGCGTAATCATTTTATGTGATTGATAATTTATTATTATTATTATTATTATTATTATTATTTAAATTTGGAGCTTTTTTACTTCGAACGGACGCCGATTGTAGCGACAGACTACATGTACATCAAAATAGAAACGTAGGACACATATTAACTATTAAAATTAACTTTTCACATTGAAAGTAGTTATATATCTTATTTGATAAATTTTTAATGCGTATAATTTAGAGGCTATAATTTTACCTATTAATTTATTTATCTACGTGGACTTATTTTAAACGGGACAGGAAAACACTGCTATAAATAAGTTTGGATTGTAAATAGGTTAAGGTATAGCACGTCGCAGTTTACAAAACAATGATGGGTATAAAAGTCCTCGACCCTATTTATCGTTTACTGTCCCGTTTAATTTAAATTATATTTTTGTATTAAATATATTATATTAATATGTTACAATATACATAATTTTAAGCATAATGTTATACTATATAATATCTATAAAAGTTTAAAAAAACAATTCTCTTTTACTTTTAATTTATAGTTTTATATAGGTATATCAATTAATTATTTTATTGTCAAAATAATTAATTGGGTAAATAAAGTACTGTGAATATCCTGAACCCATGACGAGAAAACCTACCCTATCTTCCGTCAATTTATTCGGGTTATGTGGGACAATGATGGGTTTTTTTTTTTGGCGGGGCAGGTTAGCAAAAAGACTACCCTGCCCAAATTCGTCCTATTGCCATCCCTAGTATAGTTTTAGATCAAACTATTAAAAATCAATCCAATAATTAAAATAATATTACTTACTGATACGGTTAAAATGTATGTCAAATTATAAGAATAAGAGTTCTCAAACAAAAGAAATATGCAAAAATAGAATCTGATTTGACTTAAATGCTTTAAAATAGTTTATATGGTTTAGAGTATTTTTTTAATAACCTATTGTAAATATAACTTTATAGTAGGATAAACATCTCACTAAGTTTTTTCATAGGTTTCTTTGAATTATATTTATTTTATTTTTGGTGTGATTTTAGGAATATTTGTTTTTAAAAGATATAAACTAAGGGTAGAAAAGTCTTTTCGTCATTGATTTTTTTTTTTCTTCCCTTGATGATGAGGCACGCAGATGTTGTGATTCTCGTGCCAAATAGTTCACGCAGTTGTATACGTAGGCACAAGTACAACCTGTGACACCGTTTATTACTTCCATACACTCCTTTTCGTTTCTTTTTTTTCCCTGCCCTTTGTAAGCATGTGAATTTATTTTGTTTTGTTCCATTAAAAGCAAAAATTAATGATGAGTTATGAGAATCAAAGATTGGAAAAGTTGCAACTATGTGATGTCTTATCAAAAAAAGAAACAAAGAAGAAGTTTATTTCCCACATATACTTTTATTATTATTATTATTATTATTATTATTATTTTGAATTGTAAACTTCATTAAAATGAAGATATAATAAACTAAATCCAAGATGACCTTACATAGAGGAATTTGATCTCAACCCTTGACTAAATCTACAGGTAAGGATGACAATAGTACATGAATAAATTTTAGGTATCGATACTCAAAAGGAAAAAAAGTCCTCTCGATATAAAGACTAAAGCTCAACAAAGCCTATTACAAGAAATCACAACAATTAGTGGATTGAACCAGTCGATCGAAATCAAACCCTCCCACAAAAGGACACAAATAACACGGACTAGACAACGGTTTAGTCGGACATCTAAACACCTATAGCTAATATCGCATGAAGGAGAAGGAGACAAACAAGCTAAAACCAGAGGTGGTTTCCCCACCTTTGTTATTTTCCACAATTATGTGCTTCTCTTTTGATCATTTAAATTTTCAATATTACATTATCCTTTTTTAAATGAAAGATAGTGCCTTATGTGCCCTCTTGAGATTTGAAGTTAGCTTTCTCACCATTATGTGCTCCTCTTGTGATTGTTTCAATTTTTAATATTACATTTTTATACTTTTTTTATGAAAGTGCCTTATGTGCCCTCTTGAGATTTGAAGTTAGCTTTATTTTTTATTTAAATCTTATGTTAGCTTTGCTGCCGATTTACCACGCAAGCTTCAAATGTTGCTCACGGATTATTCCTGTTAGATTTGCTTGGCGGTTTCTCTTCTGAGTAATTAAAAAGTAAATTATTCGTAGATATTTGTCTCTCACAAGTTAGATTTACAGTATAAATAAAACAAAAGAGTGTTTAAGAGAAATGGTTCAAACCAATCAATTTTGGTTTAAACAATTATAGCATGTAAGAGTTTTACAGTATAATTCACTTTCTCTTAACACTGTAGCAATCGAAATTTTTGGTTATAACTAAATGTCAACCACCTTATAAATTTTAAGTTATTTAATAATCTAAAAACGTGCATTATCCATAGAGTGAAATACCCCTTTTACCTTTCATAATTGTTTTCCTTGTGGGATGAAGTGCCTAGTCACACGTCTGGGGTTAGTTTAGACCCCGTGACGTGTTAATGTTCCATAGGAATTTGACTAAGCCAAACTTTATAGTTAGTTTCGTTTTGTTTGTTAAAGCGTTTACACCTTAATTGAATTCAACTCAATTTTCCAATTTTAACAGTTGAAACTTCTTTTTTTTTCTTTTTTTACTAAATTCAATTTGTTTGACCTCGTCTAGAAGCGTATCCACAAACTAATACTCGTTTTCTTTTACCCCAAGAACTCTCATTCCACTACCATTTTAACTTATTAGTCAAGAAAATGGATATAATATGACCAAACATTGTTGAATATATGAGCTATAGAATTGAGTGTGGTTAAATATTGCTTTCTCAAGTTAAGAGTGTTGCACTCAATATGTTGAAAGTTACACATGCAACGAAAAATAAAATGTAGATTAGCTTTTTTATTTATTTAATTTTGTCTTTTGAAAGTTTTATATGCAATGCAAAAAGTAAAAGCAATATCAAGTGATTTGGGTCCAAAAACACCAAGCAACTAAAATAAAACCAAAAATAAATAAGTGGATAAATATTGAATCCCACCCCCCCCAAAAAAAAGCACTAAAATCCACCAGCTTTAACCACTTTAATTTGTTTCCCATAGTTTGGCATCTTTGTGTCTAAAGTAAAAACAAAAGGAAAGTCCTAAGAAAACCCAAAAGCGGAATTTGATGAGTTTGAGGTTTAGAAGCTTAATGAAGAATCAAAGCATTAATCAATTACACGTTGTGGACCTTAATTGAGTAGAATCAAAGGCAATGAAAGGTAAAAGTGATTCCTTATTACAAAGGATCTGATTGCTTTAGCTCTAGATCTTTCGCCATATGAACCAGGTCTATCAAGCGAATCCTTTTTATTTTTTTTTAATGTCATATCAAGTTCTATTTTGATATCATACTTGGATAAGCTTTTATAAGTCGATATGTATTTTGATGTAATTTTAATCAGATTTAACATACACAAACATATATAGGGAGTTTTAGCAATTTTTTAATAATATTTTATTAGTAGAACATAATTTTTAAGTGTCTACTATTCATAAAGTTCTATTAAATTATCATACATCTCGTAACATTATATAATTTCATACAATTTGATGGCCATAAACGGTAAAATATTGTTTTCATACCCCAATACAAAAAAAAAAAAAAAAAAAAAACCTTTTTTCGGTAATTTTTTTACAAAAAATTTAACTAGGTCCTTTTAGCACACAAATTCATTTAGAAATTTTGGACAACCTTAGGACTCAAATCTAAGTATTAAGAGCCAATATGAGATTGTTATTCTATTGAAATATTAATGTTACTTGTGTTGTAAGTCAAAAATACACACTATAAAAGACTAGATTTTTAGTCACTATAGTTTTTAGTAAAATTTTTAGTCACAATATTTTATTATGACTTATGTGTATTTAGTCAAATTTTTAATTGAATTTTTGTTATGATTAAAACTTTCAGTCATGAGGTTTTTAATCATATAAAAATCTATGATTAAAAACCCCATGGTTAAAAGTTTTAGTCACAACAAAAATTGAATTAAAAGTTATGATTAAATACATATTAGTCATAACATTTTGCTATGACTAAAAATTTTTGCTAAAAACTATTGTAACTAAAAAAGTCCATTTTTCTTTGTAGTAACATTTGGTGGATCTCTTTTTCTAAAATCACTGTGAATGCCAAAAGAATGTAAACTACGTATCAAATTAGTGTGGAAATATGTAATGACTAAATAGACATGTTTTATTTTCATTAAATAAAATTAATTTAAACATGTTTAATTTTTATCTCTTCAAATTCACATAATTTTCTGATGGAAAATATAGAACGTACATGATTTTACTTTATTATCTCACTTAATTTATAAATTTTAAAGAAATTTAAAAGTTTATTTTTTTTAGATTATAAAATTTACATTTATTTATTTGTTTGTTACACAAATAAATATAATGATTGTATATGGAATTATTACGAATAATGTTTTAGTACATTTAAACAATGACAGTAAAAGCAACGACTTTAACATTTTTGTCTTCTCAATCTCGTCATTTTTCATATGCCTACAATAATATCATACCGTTTTAATTAAGATACCATGACGACTAAAATATATGCCACTTTAATTAAAAGATTGTGTTATTTAAATATCTTAAGTGGTATGGAATTATATGTTTAGAAAGATACAGAAGAGACAAAAAGAGACAGGAAAAAGAAAGAGACATGTAACCAGCCAAATTCAGAAACAGCTTTGCAAATGCTTACACATACCTTTTGCTTCTCAAATTATTTTGGTGGGAATTGATTTTAAAATTTGTTAGACAAAAAATAGTTTTTTTTAAAGTAAAAAAAAAAAACTAAAAAGCCTAATTTGATATAGATTATTATACAATCTAAATGGCATATTTGGTTCATAAGTTTGAGCATAAAATTTAAGCAAAAATCTTAATTTTCTTCAAATCTTGTAAGAAAAAATATTGCAGAATTTAACTAAAGTTTTTTGATTCAACTCTATGCAACAAACAAAGACAAAATCTATTTTTCACTCTTTTTTTCATTACCTCTGATCACTGTTTAGCACGTGGATTTCACAAACACTATAAATTATTATTTAAATAGAACTTAAGGTAATAGAGTCTACATATCAAATAGTGAACAAAAAGAGAGTAAAATAGCAGTAAGAAAGAAAATACAGGTAGCATTTCGTAAATCTAAAAGCATGCCAACAGTATTATCAAATGCACTCTATATTACTTTTTGAAAGGGAGAAAAAAAAATAAAATGATTATCTAGGAACAGCGTGAATTAAAAAAAAAAAACAGTTTTAAAGGAGCACTACAAAATTCTTTTTTTGGAATATTTATGTATAAATAATTAAATCCAATTTATGTATATAAGTAGTACAATGAATAACTTGATTTTATTAGTTTCTATTTAAAAAAAACTTGATTTTATTTGAGGGATTGTGCTTAACTTATGGAAGACTATAAAAGAACCTTTCCTTAGATTTTTTTGCTCATTAAGTGGGTGTTTGGAAGAGTGGTGGGAACCATTTTTACTGTAGCATGTGAGAGTTTTACACTGTAGTAATTTTTTTTATTGCTACTGTAGCATGTGAGAACTTTTTACTGTTTAAAACTGAGTTTGTAGTAGGAACTAAGTGGTTCCCACCACTGCCAAACACCCCATAAGTTTTTTTTTTTTCCCTTCAAATTAGGTAATGAGATAAATACACCATCCACGTGGGCTTAAACTTTAAAATAAATAATATCTAACGATCATGATGGCGACGATGATGACAATGACAACAATGATAATAATATAATAATTACTATTATTATTGAAAATTTAACAAATTAAAAAATGATTGAAAGTAAAACTATTAGTCTAAAAATTATAATATATGAAAATATATATCATAATAATTTTCTTATTTAATATTGTAGTAGTTAAAAAGTTTACACTATTTGTTATTTTCGAATCATCGGAGATACTAAACATGTAGAGTATGTTTGTTTCATGCATTTTTTATACTCAATGAATTTAAATTTAAATCCGAGTATCAAAAATCCTTCGGATATACGGTTGTTTCCCTCAAAATTTGAATCATTTGAGTATCAAGAATCTAAGTTTTCAGAGTTCTCATCCCTCCTTAAACTTTTAATACTCTAATATCTTTACTACAGTAAAAACTAAAATTCTCTCTTCTATATTTAAGGAAAAACATCATAACTTCTTCATTTGATATCCAATTGAGATGATTCTTTTTTCATTGTGTTCCTAATGAAAAAGAAATAAATCAAGATCCATATTGCATATTTTTTAAGACCATTAACATTAATATTTTATTAAATTTATTAATAAATCAAAAACTGTCTTCACTACCTCTTCAAACACAAATTTTAATTTTATTCCTAACTCAGATTAAAACTTAAATACACATCTAAAAGTTAATTTGAATAATAATTTAAATCACTAACTTAAATTTTAATTCAAATTACATTAACTTAAATTAAATCATTAATTTAAATTTATTTATGCAATGGACCCTTATATTTTCATAACCGAAAAACACAAATGAAAAAAAAAAAAAAAACACACGGTAACCACATTAAGGTGAGAAATTGAAATAGGAAGGTTGGATGGGATGGACGAATAATCAATCATCCCAACCCATCGAAAGAGCGTGAAATACACATCACATTACCAATTAGGGTCGGCAATACGGGTTGCGACACGACGACACGACACGAATCCGACACAATTTTTAACGGGTTAGTGTCAGAAAATTTGACTACGGGTCATTTTTGTGTCAACTTGAAACTGACCCGTCAAAAAACGGGTCGTGTTCGGGTCAACCCGTCTGACACGAAAATGACCCATTTCTGACCCGTATTTAATTAATTAAATTTTAAAAAATTAATATTATTTCATATATATAATATAAGCCCTTAAAAGATCAAACAATGTTTCTCTTATCACTCATCTTCTTATTGAAGTGGTAAAAAACTCTTCTAATTTTATTTTTTTTTAATTTTATATATATTAACGTAGGCGGGTCACAGCCGGGTTACGGGTCAAAATCGGGTTACGGGTCAAAAACGGGTCGCGGGTCGTATTTTTGACATTGTGCATAAGAAACGGGTTGACACGGGTTGGGTTAGTGTCAACCCGTATCAAAACGGGTCGGGTTCGGGTTGAGAAATCTCAACCCGTTTGTGTCATGGGTCGGGTTAGTGTCGACCTATTTTTGTAAAAATTAACTCCAACTCGACACAAACCCGACCCGCCAACCCGTTTTGCCACCCCTAACCAGATGTATGCACTTAAACGTGATCTTCGTGTGGTGAGCTGATCATTTCAGCTTTTCTTGTGTTTACCATTGATCATCTCGTAAGGCGTAGATTATTTCGAAGCCTCTATCTTCAAGATTTTTTTTTTTTTTTGTAAGAAACTACTAGAGTATATCCTCTAAAAATTGAGAGCTAGGTTTAGAATTAGAAACATCAGTTGGTCTGACACGATACGGCAATGAAAGAAAAAAATCTGTAATTATATATAGAAGCGTCAATGTTTAACATTGTTTTCAACCATGTGCATTTTAATTCTTTTTTTTTTTACTTTTCTTTTTTGGTTTTCTTCCCTAATTTTTTTTGCTTATCCCTAGAAACATTTTATCTTTTTTTTTTTTTTAATTCTCATCCTTCTTTTTGGTATTTCTCTTATCATATCTGGAATATATGTCATTGAAGGATTCTCTTTCATCTATTTTTCTTCATTAAAATCATCACCCTCAAAAGTCTTCGCTTAATTTTCTCTCACAATTTTCAAAAACATTTTTTAAGATCAAATATAGTTTTCATAATTAACTTTTTAATTTACCTAATTGTTTAACTGAAATAACTTCCTCTCAAAAAATTAAAAGATTAAAAAAATTATTAATGTTGCTATATTATTTTGACCGATAAAATTTAAACTATTACTATATTTCAATTTAAACCTTCAGTTCAAACTAAACAAATTTTAAACTTGTTTGACTAAAAAAAATTAATGAATTAGGTACGCTTGTGCGTGTACACGTGCTTCGTGCTTCTGAATTAGTAAAACGAATAAACGATGATAAACTGTGGTAAATTACCTAGACGGAACGACAAGCATCATAACAACCAAGCAGTAGTAAAACGACATGCCATCTTGTTACAAGCTACAATTCTTTGTTAAGGAGCAGAGAATGCTCCTGCATCACAATCACAAAGACAATATTAGTTACAGTCTCTCAAATTGCGAGTCACAAGCCAGAAACTACGTACTACTTGAGTATTTTCAAGATTATTTATATTTCTGTTTTTGTATGGCGATTGTTTTTCTATTTTTTCTTTCGGAGTCAACTTGCCTTTGTTGCATGGTATCTTTATGGAAAAGGTTGTGTGCTTATAATAGTTCTATTTATGCAATCATAGCAATGCGTTGATAACAAAATAATATCTTTTAGTTTTAATTATTTTTTAATTAATCTCTTTATTTTTAAACTACAAGGGTAATTTTTAAATAAAAACTAATTTCAATTTCATCCCTATGAAAAAAATTGGGCAAAAAAAAAAAACTATAGATTTATAAATATAAAAAAATCTTTAAACAAAACATCTTATTTTAGAAAAAAAGACTTTAAGTTTTATGCCTTTTTTAAATATAAAAATATTTTTTAAAATTTCTTAAGAAGAAATTTTTAAAAACATATTAGTCTAATTAAGAATATCTTTATTTTATGTCCATGTTTTTTGGTCAAAAAAGTCTAAAAGGGATTAAATTGAAACAAGTTTTTCAAATTCAAAAAATACCTTTATATATAGTTTTTAAAAATAAAGGGATAAATTAAAAAATAATTAAAATTATTATGCATAGTTTTATACTTAAACCTTATAATAATTATGCAAATTGATAGAATAAGGCAGTTTGCTTCTTGTTTTTCCAAGAAGTGAGAGACTTTCCTAAAAAGCATGGTACCTGAAGAATCTTCATCACAAAATCCAACTAGCTTTAATTTGTTCAGAATGCAAACATAGCAACCTTGTTTAGGAGTGGTTTGCAAGTATCGCAAAATGCGAAGAGCTACATCGTGGCGTGGCTTTCGTGGCTTCTGCATGATTTTGCTGAAAGAGTGAATAGAATAAGAGATATATGTCCTAGTGCTGGTCATATAAATTCTACGCCCAACAACCTTTCTAAAAATTGAAGGATACTTGAAGAAACATTGCTATAAAGCACTGGTGGTGTTTAACACCATCTACTAAAAGAAGAGGGGTCTTGTAGTGTACAGTCTAAAGGAGCTTAGTATCGATAATGCCCCTAAACATTTTTATTGTTTGAGGGCATCTTTCTGATGGTTTAGTTGGAGATTTTGTTTTATGGGAAAGTCGTCAAAATAGGACCAAGTAGGCTCAAATCATTAAGAGAATGTAGAAGTGTATATCCTTTGTGAGATAATGATATTCCTTTCTTTGAAAAAAGCAACCTCAATTTTTAAGAAATATTTCAGTCTTCCAAGATCTTTAATCCTACAAATCATAACGAATCCTACAAAATCAACCTCAAAAGGTAAATATCCTGATGAACTCCATCCATACAAGGTTAAATTAGAGATATTTGTCAGTAAAACCTATATTTCTCTTTGTCTCAATACAATCACAAGGTCTAGCACAAT
>CAMOHE010051476.1:0-24666 GCA_946598075.1 Artocarpus hirsutus
AGACAGAATTATTAATCCAAATAAATTCACTTTATGTCCCGATCCAACACATCGTCACCTATGACAACGTGCCAATGTTTCTATTCATGGAGTCCACCTCCGATGGTCAAGACAAACCATCTCCCAATAGGGATATAGACAACATAACAATCTTTACATGAATAAAGCGCCCAACTTTATTCCCTTGATTGCGGATCTTATGATTTAGACCGTCACCTTAAGAATCGTGTCTTCTGCATAATCTGTCCATGATATGCCCAATTCTTAAAGGTTTAGACCGACAGTCTCAGACTATTATTTGCTTATCATACATTCAACAAATATTAACGTAAAGAGGACAATATTTGGTATATAAATAATAAATGAATTATTTATTGATAAAAATGACTGCAAAAACTCATTACATTTTTTTACTCCATTAGGGCATACGTGTCTAACACTTTATAAATAGAGAAATAGTTTTATATGTTATTTAGATTAGTTAAGAAATCTAGAGTGAGTACTCTACTGGTGAGGCCATGAAACTCCTTGAAGGGATATTGTTCACATATCACAAACCAAAGTTTTGGGTATTTCTCAATTGGTCGGAAGGAGAGTCACTAGGAAGAGCTATACGAGTGTGCCCACACATACATCGATCATGGATAGAGAATAGTAAAGAAGGCTAGTTGGTTGAGGCTTTTCTGGAAAGTCCTTATCTTCATCGATTGCAGGATCTCATATGCGAAGAAGGTTAGTAAGATCTTGTTAATTTATGCATATAATGTGTTAAACTTGTGTTTTGAAAAATACTCTAGTATAAAAATTTTTAAATTTCTGCTGCACACTACTTTTCTAACACAAGGTCTAATCTTGATTACACAAGCATATAGTTTCTTGTTCTCTAAATATACTTAAGAATATGCTTTATTGATTCTCAGTGTTTTTCTCCTAGATTTCACTAGTACCGACTTACAATTCCAACCACATAACAAATATCTGGTCTTGTACATATCATAGCAAACATAAGGCTACCAACCACTAACGCACATGGTCATCTTTTCATGCTTTCAACTTCCTAAGGTGTCTTGGAAGACATCTCCTTAGAAAATCTAATTCCATTTCTCATGGGTTGAATGCCGTTTTCGGAATCTTTTATCAAATACTTCTCAAGTATCTTGTCTATGTACAAGGCTTGGGATAGCGCTAACAATTTTTTTATCCTATCTCTAATGATATAGATACATAGATAGAACATGGCTTACTTCTCTAAAGCCTTTCATCTAGAATTTTTTCACCAACCATTCTTTGACCATTGTCAGTGATTCTACCTCATTCCTAATTATTAAACTATCATCAACATAAAGGACCAGAAAGACCACTTTATAATCCTTTATCTTTTTGCAGACACATGGCTCATCTACCAGTTGATCAAAACCATAAGATTTGATTGCTTGATCAAATCTAATGTTCCATGATACAGAGGCTTGTTTGAGTCTATAAATGGATCTCTGTAATTTGCAACCTCTTTGCTCTAGCCCTTCCATAATGGACCATTTTGGTCGTATGATGTAAATGGTCTATTCAAGATAGCCATTCAAAAATGTCATCTTCACATCCATTTGTCAAATTTTATAATTGAAATATGCTGCAATGGATTAGGGAATCCTGATGCACTTAAGCATTGCCACCGGAGAGAAAGGTTCCTCATAATCAATCATTTCTCTTTGGATGCAACCATTAGCCACTAGTCTAGCTTTGAAAGTTTCTACTTTCCTATCTGCTCCTCTCTTTCTTTTACAGATCCACTTGCACCCCATGGGCTTAATCGCTTATGGTGCATCATCAAGTTCCTAGACTTTATTGCTGAACATGGATTCTGTCTCTTGGTTCATTTAATTCTACCATGATTTAGAATCAATATCTACCATAGCTTGACTATAGGGGATTAGATCATCAATTGGTCTCATGGGAAAGTTCTCGTCATTCTCATGACTCATCGGGACAATCTCATCCCCACTAAATCTTCTAGGACGACTTTTCCTTAAGGTTTGTAGTCCTTCACATTTTTTTCTTCAAGAAACATTGCATTGTCGAAACAAACACCTTATTGTCCTGAGTACTATAGAAGAAACCACCTCTTGTCCCTCTTGGATGCCCTAGAAAATGCATACTTCATTATGCGATTCCAACTTATCCACCTTTGGCTTCTTAACATGAGTCAAACATCCCCAAATGCATAAGTGGCATAGACTAGGTTTATACCTGATCCATGATTCATGTGTGTCTTAGAATAGATTTAGAAGGAAATAAAGTAAGTTGGTAGACTACCGTTTGTAGAGCATATCCCTAAAAGGATGTTGGAAGTGATGAATAAATTAACATTGACCTTATCATGTCAAGTAAAGTCTCATTTCTTCTTTCTGCAATGCCATTTTGTTGTGGCATCCCTAGTGTAATAAGCTGTGAAAAAATTCCATTGTCTTTTAGATAACTCTTGAATTCAACATTCAGGTATTCCCCATTACGTTCCAATCAAAATGTTTTGATTTGCTTACCCAATAGCTTTTCAACTTCTACTCGAAATTCTCTAAATTTTTCAAAGGTTTTCAATTTACGATGCATTAGGTAGGCATATCCATATCTAGAGTAATGTCTATAAACATGACAACATACTCATATCCTTCACATGCTAACACATTTATTGGACCACAAACGTCCGAGTGTACTAGCTCAAGAAGATACTTGGCCCTGCATCCTTTAGCCAAAAAGGATCTCTTTGTTATTATACCTTCTAGAGAAGATTCACAAGTTGGTATATGTTGGACCCTTCTCTTCCAAAGTGGTCCATCTTTAACTAATCATACCATCCTGCTTAGGTTAACATGACCTAGTCTAAGGTGCCATAGATATGTGTCATCTTGCAACTTTTATCTCTTAGGACTTAGTTTATCTTGTTGCATAGTTTTAGTGTTATGCACTAAATATTAACAGGGAGTTATAACACATAAATTGCCTTTAGTACCACTAGAACATATCAATAAATTATTCTCAAAAAAAAAAAAACTTTGATTAAAAGAAACAAAGTAAGATTGTTCTAACAATGCATAAACTGAAATCAAATTCCTATTTAATCCAAGTACATAATATCAATTATTCAAAATTAAAAATTAGTTGTTCCTAAAAAAGAGTTTGACGACTCCTACTACAACAGTTGAAACTGACTCCTTTATGCCTACTATGAGCATGAATTTACTTTCACACTGTCTCTTAGCTTCCTAAAATCCCTATAAAGAAAACAAACATGATTAGTGGCTCTAGAATACACTATCCAAGTATTAGGAGACTTTTTCACCAACCTTGTTTCAAAGAAAAGTACTATACCTTCCTTATCTTCCTTGTTGCAATGGAAACACTTTCCATCACATTCTTGGTTTTCAACCACGTCGTTGGAGGCATCGATGACCTCAACTACGTCCCCCAATGTACTCCCCCTATCAGCTTTCATAAGTGCAAGTTCCTCAACAAATTAGGAATGTTATCATCCTTCATATTCATGATATAGTTTCTCTTGAATTCGCTAAAGGTGATAGGTAATGATCCTAAAATCATGTTGATGGTCATGGAATCACTTATCACAGTTCCATGATATGTCATTGTGTTCACCAGATGCAAGAGTTTCATCATATGATTCCCCATCGATGATGTAGGCGCCATTTTGCAATCCAAAATAGCTCCAATTACGTCTCACCTAACTTTGATGTTCTTAGCTCCATGTAGGGCTTCCAACTAGTCCATCATATCAATGGCACTTTTGATTAGTTTTGAGACACCCACTTAATTTAATCACAATGCTAGTACATAATTAAGCTAGACAACGCATGTACTCTTTAATCTCAAAATAATTATTAAGGAATATAGTGAGCAAATTTAAAAATTTTGAGAGCCTTGTAATTTACAAACAACCATACGTCTATATATTCATAAAAGATGGGCTAGCAATAAATATTTACAATAATTTACTTTTTAAAATGAAACGTCGTCCGAACCACAGTTATAACAAACTCATAGTAATTAAAAGTACTAAAATATGATGTTTAAACAAAAGTGTGCCCATGTAAGGTCAACAGCATGTATATACGCAGAGTCACAAGAACAAAGAGCGTACTAGTTGAACTTTAAATCCACACTACTTAGAAATACCCTTATATGCATCATAAGATAAATATGAGCTAATGCCTTGTAAGTAGAAACTACGCAATTGAATGTAGTGGCATCATGTATGGGCTCATAAAATTTTTGCATCATACCTATCATATCATTAAAATGGCCATTGCATGCATAGTTGTGTATACCATGAGTCACTTGCCTAGGCCTATTACAAGCATGCATGCATATTAACGAACCTTCACTGAGTAATAGTGCCTCAGGCTATCTTATGAGACATTTTGGTCCCCCAATCCAAGGAAATATAAAGAGGTCTGAAAAATGGTCCCAGGCTATCCCATGGAATGTAATTAAGGTAACTTGCAAGATAACAACATAGCACACACAAACAATCACTTTCTCATATTATGATGATTTTCTTTAGAAAACTATACATCTGCCTTTATGCTATGAAGGCAAGTGATATAGCAAATCACATATATTATAACAATAATCTTGTAATGCTGTTAAAAGAAATACTTACCTTGTACCAAGACAAATGGTAACTAGTGGAGGACGTCAGTGTCCCCGTTAAGTTAGAGGTGCTAGCAAGCCTAATGTTATCAATTAGCATCCTAAAGTTATTAACATGCACATACTTCATTTAGCATTTATTATCAAGAAAACATTGATATACATATGTGATACTATGAAAATCTTTACAAATCCTTACATTTATAATTCCCAAAAGCATAATAGATTTTCCTAAATACTTTATATATATGATAAATATTTAGCTATCATTTTATACATACTTCATTAGACATACATGATACTATGATATAAATAGAATTTAATTAGCACACCAATAGCCAGTTAGTACTATTAAATGAATTACAGTATACAAAAACTAAATGAATAAATTATAATACATTATATACTATTAGGACAATTATTTATTGTTCCTTATAACACTTTAACTCTATTTTCCTTAAATTAAACATGTTCAACTAGAATATATGCAAAGTAGTTACATATGTAAATGATAAGAATACATAAATCAATTTTATTCAGTAAATAATTGAGGACTACATCATTTCCTTAATAATCAAAAGTCACTTTCTTAAAGAAATATGAAAGTCTATATATGAGTAAGCACGCCCATACATATGTTAAGAGCCTAAGTCCTTTTAGACACTAAAGCATTAGTATTATTAGTCATTAGCCAGTTTGAAGTCCAAACTAAACACATAGTCATGCACTACATACAATAATGTATAATTAAACCATTATAAGTAATTGGCTTTATTTCATTTCAAAAGAACTAATGAAACAAAGTTACATATGATATATCAAAATCTTGAAACAATCTACAACTTTTCACAAGCTTTATTCTAAAAAACTTTGTTTAAAAAAAAGGATACAGAACATGATTGAAGAAGAGCATGCGTGCGCACGTGCACACACACACACACATATTTATATTCTACAGTTTGTAGCTAAAACCAATCTCCAAATTCCACTTCAAGTTCATAAGTATATAATTATATTTATATATATATAATCATGTTATAGTAAATTGAACTATATGTCGTGGAAAACTTCACAAACTAAATCAATTAAAAGAAACTAATTACATATATGTAATAAAGTTAATTAAAATTGTTGTAGCAATTAAAGAAGAGAAAGATGTAATTACCTTACCACTTGAGCTAAACAACATATATTGAAGGAAGTTAGTATTCCACTTGCTTTTTCCTCTATCGCTCTATCGGTTATTACTTTAAAAAATGGTTATATAGACAGAGAATGTGTTCTTTCAGTGGCAAGCCCTAAGAAGCAATGAACTTTAGCATACATATAGTAAAAACAATCTCTTATAACTGACTTATTAGTGTAGAGAGAATTCTGCTCATATGTTCAAAAGCATAAATATCTAAAACAAATAATAAAATGTGTAAGATTTTATGTGATGTTATAATTGTCATAATAATGGTAACAACAATAATAGGCATGATAGCAACAATAATTGTGCACATAAAGCATCTTTCAAAACAACTCCTTTCATTAATTTTCTAGAAAAAAATATGTAACACCCACCTAATATAAATTTAAAATACATAATATACTGATATTAAGTGTTATTACTCAAATTATTTACAATTATAATATTAAGCACATAAAGTTAATATAAAAATATTAGAACATTTGAACATTTGAAACTCTTTATATAGCTAGAGTATAACTTTACTTTGCAAACTTAAATTGACTAATGCTATATACACCATATAATACATATCTCAAAATGAAATCAGCCATGTCATAATTATAGCCTCTAAAGGCATTCAAAAGGAAGCAGTAGTAAAAAGTCCCAAAACAGGTGAACTTTGTCCATATATACAAGTCCACAAGTTCAAAGGAGAGCGCTAGCCAACTATCTAGCATCTTACTGCTGATGTTGAGAATGGTCCTTATCTACATCATGATAACTAAGTGAGCTTATTGTCACACCCCACTGAGCCACAAGGAGGCCACACATTTGTCTTGGGCGTTTTTGAGGGTAGAATTTGCCCAAGGAAGGTTCTGGAAGGGTCCGGAGTGTTCTACAACATTCCATAGCATCCCAGGAGGTTCCACGCTAGTCTAGAAGCATCCAAAAGAACCCAGAATGCCCTGGAAGAGTCAAGACTTCTCTGGAACACTCTAGAACATTGGAGTACTTTGTAGAGTAGTATAGAATTCTCTAGAACACTCCATGCTTGTAAATATTTCCACACTTTGCTAGAACATTCTAGATAGCAAATAGCAACCGTAGATCAAAGCAATCTTGACCGTTCATTTGTTAGAAGGGTGCCTATAAATAGGACTAACCCCTCATTTGTAAACCATCCAAGAAATCCAAGAGAAATCCAAGGATCTAAGCTTGTAAAGTTCTCTTAGCTTAATAACATTCCTTTCAGAGTTCTCCTCATTCTCTTGTGTTCCCTTTTATTCTAGGCAATTGCGTGAGCAAGTCAGGCTGACTTAGCATCGGGAGCATGCTAAGGCCACACGAGTATCTTTGGAGAAAGTAAGCTCATGACAGTTGGTATCAGAGCGAGGCTCAGGCGAAAGCGATGGCTAAAGGTGCTGCTCAAAGGACCACAAGATCCAACCCATCTGACGTAGAGGTGACGCAAGAGCGAGGCCGCGAAGAGATAGTTGATCCCAACATCGTGGCTAAGCGAGGTCATTCGAAGGACATGATCTCTAGTTTCGACTCATGCCTATCTCGGGTTGAGGAGGCGGTAAGTGGCGTGGAGGCCCAGGTGGATGATCTAAACCAACGGGTGGATGGTTTAGAAGCGAAAGATGCCGCAATCCACACTGCGATACGGGGCATGCTGCTCCAACTAGAGGAGTCCTTGCGGGCCAAGATTGGGAAGGTCCGTGACGAGTTCATGGGAGAGCTCACTAAAATGCGTCGAGCTCATGAGATGGAGTTGAACAGCTTGCTTGCACGCATTGAGGACATGCGTGGGGACTTAGCTCTTTGCAAGTGCACGTTGGCTACAGGGTCCAGCAGTGATGTCATTGAGGCTAGGCACATTGAGGTGCCAAAGCCAAAAAGCTTCGGGGGAGCATGCAACGAACGAGAGGTGGACAACTTCTTGTGGGGCCTAGACCAATACTTCGAGGCCATGGGTATCATAGATGAGGATGCCAAGATCCAATCTACGGCTCTTTATCTCACCGACACCGCCATGCTTTGGTGGAGAAGAAAGCGAGGAGACGTCGAGAAAGGTACGTGCACCATGACTACTTTTGATGACTTTAAGAAAGAACTTAAAAGGCAATTCTATCCTGAGAATGCTGAGGACGAGGCTAGAGCTCATCTACGAAGGCTTAAGCAATCAGGGTCTATTCGTGATTATATTAAAGATTTTACTAACTTAGTACTCGAGATCTCTGATTTATCTGACAAGGACGCACTCTTTAACTTTATGGATGAGCTCCAACAATGGGCCAAGACCGAGCTAAGGCGGCGTGGGGTATAAGACCTTGCCACCGCCATAGCCGTGGCAGAAAGCTTAATTGACTATACGAGCCAAAGAGAGTCCACCATCAAGCGGAAGGATAGGAAGAGTGGCCAAGCCAAAAGTGGGGGAGACAAGGGCCAACGTAGGGATGAGCATTGCCCAGATAACTTCTCAAGGAGCAAAGACAAAGGCAAGCAAAGGGACAACAGGAGTTCAATCGAGCCCAACAACAACAAATGCTTCCTTTGTGATGGTCCCCACTGGGCTAGGGACTGCCCTCAGAAAAGAGCCTTGAATTCGCTCTTAGTGAGTCATCAAGATGGGACGGAAACCAACAGCGACAATAATGGTGCACACATGGGGTCGTTGAAGCTACTGAATGTGATCCAATCTGCCCCTAAGACCCAAGCCAAGGGACTACTATTTGTGGACGTGACCATTGGAGGTAAACCAACGACAGCCATGCTCGATACAGGTGCGTCCCACAACTTTATTTCAATCGAAGAAGCCCAAAGGCTGGGACTTAAGGTGACTAGTGGAGGGGGCTCCATCAAGGCAGTCAACTCAGCTGCTCGACCTATTCATGGCGTAGCCCAAGGAGTTAAGACCAGCGTGGGAGCCTGGTCTGGGCACATGGACTTCTCAGTTGTGCCAATGGATGACTTTAGAGTCGTCCTAGGACTAGAGTTCTTGGATCAAGTTAAGGCATTCTCGATACCGTTCGCCAATAGCATGTGCATCATGGATGGCGACAAGGCTTGCGTGGTGCCAACGACTAGGACCAGCAAGCAAGGCACCAAGATGCTCTCAGCAATGCAATTTAAGAAGGGCATCCGGAGGGACGAGGAAAGCGACTTGGCTATCCTCAAAGAATATGACGATGAAGAGCAAGGGCCTTCAGAAGCTGAACCAAAAGAGGTAGCAACTGTTCTCGAGGAGTTCAAGGACATTGCACCAGCAGAGTTACCAAAAAAGCTACCACCAAGGAGGGAGGTAGACCATCAGATTGAACTGGAACTAGGGACCAAGCCACTAGCCATGGGAGCATACCGCATGGCACCGCTAGAATTAGCAGAATTAAGAAGGCAACTCAAGGAGTTACTTGATGCAGGGTTCATCAGGCCTTCCAAAGCCCATTCAGCGCACCAGTCCTATTCCAGAAGAAGAAGGATGGTTCTCTGCACATGTGCATCGACTACAGGGCCCTCAACAAGATCATGGTAAAGAACAAATATCCCATTCCTCTGATTGCAGATTTATTTGATCAACTAGGCCATGCCCGCTATTTCTCGAAGTTGGATCTCTGCTCGGGGTATTACCAGGTTCGCATAGCCAAAGGAGACAAACCAAAGACCACATATGTTACAAGGTATGGGTCTTATGAATTCTTGGTTATGCCATTTGGACTAACCAATGCACCAGCTGCATTTTGTACTTTGATGAACAAGCTGTTCCACCCGTATCTCGATCAATTTGTGGTTGTCTATTTGGACGACATAGTGGTCTATAGCAAGACCTTGGAGGAGCATGTGCAACACTTGAGGGAAGTGTTCAAGGTGCTACGGGATAATAACCTATACATTAAGAAGGAAAAGTGCTCCTTTGCCAAGCCAAAGGTAGCCTTCTTGGGGCACAAGATCAAGGATGGCCAACTAATGATGGAAGATAGCAAGGTACATGCTATCCAAACTTGGGACCCGCCAACCAAAGTACATGAGCTACGATCTTTTCTTGGGCTAGTAAATTATTACCGTCGATTCATCGAGACCTATTCGGCGAGGGCTACTCCACTAACCGACCTTCTCAAGAAGAACAAGGCATGGGACTGGACGGAGAAGTGTCAACAAGCCTTTGAAGATCTAAAGAAAGCAATCAGTGAGGAGCCCGTAGTTAGCCTACCCGATCACACCAAACCTTATGAGGTATACACAGATGCTTCAGACTTTGCCATTGGAGGCGTTCTTATACAGGAGGGGCACCCAATCACATATGAAAGCCGAAAGCTCAACGAGACCGAGCGACGCTACACAGTGCAAGAAAAAGAGATGACAGTCATCATCCATTGTCTTAGAGTGTGGCGCCATTATCTACTTGGGTCAAAGTTCATAATCATGACCGACAACATTGCAACAAGCTACTTCCAGACCCAAAAGAAGCTCAGTCCAAAGCAAGCTAGATGGCAAGACTTCCTGGCCGAGTTTGATTATGTCTTAGAGTATAAGCCAGGAAAAGTGAACGTGGTAGCTGATGCACTAAGCCGAAAGGCAGAACTATCAAGCATTACCCAAGTCACTAGCCCACTAGTAAGCAAAATCAAGAGGGGACTAAAGGCGGATCCTCAAGCACAAAGCATAATCGCCTTGGTGAACGAGGGCAAAACACGAAGGTTTTGGCTAGCTGATGACATCCTCTACACCAAAGGCAACCGCATGTATGTACCAAAGTGGGCTAACTTGAGAAAAGAACTAATAAAGGAGTGTCATGACTCCTTATGGGTGGGCCATCCAGGTGTGAAGCGCACACTTGCTCTCTTGAAATCTGTCTACTACTGGCCTAATATGTGAGATGGGGTCAAAGAATATGTACGGACCTACCTTGTATGTCAACAAGACAAGGTAGTCCAACAGCAACCAGGGGGCATGCTTGACCCACTACCCATTCTGGAGAGACCATGGGAAAGCATCTCTATGGACTTCATTACCTGCCTTCCGAAGTCCGAAGGGTGTGGAAGCATCATGGTCGTGGTGGATAGGTTTAGCAAGTATGCAACATTCATCGTAGCAACAACGGACTGCACTGCGGAAGAGGCAGCTAGGCTATTTCTTTGAAACGTAGTCAAGCTTTGGGGTGTTCCAACAAGCATTGTCAACGATCGAGACCCTCACTTTACTGGGAGGTTTTGGATGGAGCTGTTCAAAATGCTGGGGTCCGACTTGAACTTTTCAACAAGTTTCCATCCGCAAAGCAACGGTCAGACGAAACGCATCAACGCTTTCTTAGAGCTCTATCTGCGGGACTATGTGAGTGCCAACCAATGGGACTGGATCAAACTTCTAGATGTTGCACAATTCTCCTACAACTTGCAACAAAGTGAGGCCACCAACAAGAGTCCTTTCGAAATCATCATGGGACAACAGCCAACCACTCCTCTTTCCCTTGCCACTCGCTATGAAGGGAAGAGCCCTACTACATTCAAGTTTGCCAAGTCATGGCATGAGTATGTAGAATTGGCTAGGGCAGCATTGTACAAGGCAACGAAGCGCATGAAGAAATGGGCAGACAAGAAAATGAGGCATATAGAGTTTAATGAAGGAGACCTTGTCTTAGTAAACTTTTGCCTCAGCAATTCAAGGCATTCAGGAAGGTACATAAGGGGCTAATACGCAACTATGAAGGACCTTTCGAGGTGATCAAGCACATAGGTAAGGTCTCATATAAACTACACCTCCCACCCAAGCTTAAGATTCATCTAGTCTTCCATGTAAGCATGCTTAAACCATACCACAAAGACTTGGAAGATCCATCAAGAGGAGTCTCCCATCGAGCACCCATAGCCGTGGTCACCTCCTTTGACAAGGAAGTCGACGAAATACTAGCGGATCGGGTCATCTGAAGACGGGGTGTGCCAAGCTATCGGGAGTACTTTATCAAGTGGAAGGGACTGCCCGACACCGAGGCCAGTTGGGAAACTGAGGAGGCACTTTAGCAATTCAGAGACAAGATCCAACACTACCATGGGGACGCGACGAGGGCATCGCGAGCATAGGTGGGGGAGAATGTCACGCCCCACTGAGCCACAAGGAGGCCACACATTTGTCTTGGGCGTTTTTGAGGGTAGAATTGGCCCAAGGAAGGTTCTGGAAGGGTCCGGAGTGTTCTACAACATTCCATAGCATCCTAGGAGTTTCCACGCTAGTATAGAAGCATCCAGAAGAACCCAGAATGCCCTGGAAGACTCAAGACTTCTCTGGAACACTCTAGAACATTGGAGTACTTTGTAGAGTAGTATAGAATTCTCTAGAACACTCCATGCTTGTAAATATTTCCACACTTTGCTAGAACATTCTAGATAGCAAATAGCAACCGTAGGATCAAAGCAATCTTGACCGTTCATTTGTTAGGAGGGTGCCTATAAATAGGACTAACCCCTCATTTGTAAACCATCCAAGAAATCCAAGAGAAATCCAAGGATCTAAGCTTGTAAAGTTCTCTTAGCTTAATAACATTCCTTTCAGAGTTCTCCTCATTCTCTTGTGTTCCTTTTTATTCTAGGCAATTGCGTGAGCAAGTCAGGCTAACTTAGCACCGGGAGTGTGCTAAGGCCGCACGAGTATATTTGGAGAAAGTAAGCTCGTGACATTATGCCCAATAAGTAGAATTAATGTGTAATATGAATGATTATGCCATGAATGATCACATATAATTCATGCTTTTCTTTTTTTTTTTTTTTTTTGAAAACTTACATTATACCCATTTTGCATAAAACATAACATGCACATGATTTCTCTTTAGGGCTTCTTGTAACAGGTAAGTTTCCTTTCGTCAATTTTTTAGACCATTAATGTCGTTACGTGGTTTCCCACACCATAAGTCCCTGTCAAGACAGTATCCATCGAAATAATAATAAGGTCCATAAGTCTCCATCAAGACAACATATCAAAACTGTAAGCCTCCATCAAGACTAACTCCATTAAATATATCATCCTATCATAAGTAGCCCTTAAAAGCTCATAAAACTTCATCCAACATGCTTCAATTTTTAAATAACATTTTGGGTACATGTCTTTAACATATTATGCATGCTTGCATAATGCTCAAAATCAAACATGCTCATGCTCCGTAAAGTCATAACCATACATATAAACATGTACAACATTTATGGTGATGCAGGTGAAATTCTACTTAACTCATTATGGAGTAATGTAAATTATTGTCAGGATATTCCTCGTGAAATCTAGTGTTCAATCCTTCTAAAAATAGTTGTTTATATTTTGTTATAACCCATTAAACATATACTAGTTACTTAAGTGTTAAGGAGCTCATTACAAGTTAAAATAAAACTTAAACAAAAGAAGACTAAGTCCCTACAAATATATCATTCATAACGTTATAGTTGCAACCATATTAAATAAGATGAAAAGTAGAGAAAACTAGAACTAGATATTCTACATTTGAACCCTTTAACACTTTCATGTATTTCCAAATAAAAGAAAAGAACTTAGCTTATAAAAATATCTTTAAGAATAACAATTTTAGTAAAAGTCATAAATTCTTATAATGTAGGGGATGAAATACCAAACTTAATCCCAAAAGTCCCTTGAAGAATTAAAAAAATGAACATTAGTAACATCACAAAACTAGCTAGTTTCAAAGCTGGCCATCTACTTGCTACTTCAATCTTAATGGGATCTACTAAACTCCCTCCTTGGATATGACGTGTCCTAAAAATTGTACATTTTCTAGCCAAAATTTGCACTTTGAGAATTTGGTATACAATTGATTCTCTTTTAGGATTTGTAGAGCGATCTTTAGATGTCTCTCATGTTCTTCCTTTGTCTTAGAGTAGACCTAAAAACTGTACATTTTCTAGCTAAAATTTGCACTTCGAGAATTTGGTATACAATTGATTCTCTTTTTGGATTTGTAGAGCGATCTTTAGATGTCTCTCATGTTCTTCCTTTGTATTAGAGTAGACCAAAATATCATCTATGAAGACAATAATAAACTTGTCTAGGTAGTCCTTGAACACTTTATTTATCATATCCATAAATGTTGCTGGAGCATTGGTTAAACCAAATGGCATCACGAGGAATTTGTACTATCCATAGAATGTTTTGAAAGCTATCTTTGGCACATCTCCTTCTTGATCTGAAGATAGTGATATCCTAAATGCAAATCGATCTTTGAGAACTATGTGGCTCCTTTTAATTGACCAAACAAATCATCATTCCATGGCATTGGGTACTTGTTCTTGATCGTAATCTTATTCAGCTGTCGATAGCTAATGCATATCCTTAGTGTACCTTCTTTCAACTTCAAGAACAAAACTGGTGCTTCCTAAAGTGAGTAACTTGGGTGAATAAAACCCATGTCTAAAATCTCTTGCAACTGCATTTAAAGCTCCTTAAGTTTTGTCAGGAACAATTGGTTCAGCACCTTATTAACTAGTGTTGATTTGGGTACCAACTCTATTTCAAATGAAATATCCTACTCCATAAGTAGCCCTGGTAATTCTTCC
The DNA here is from genome assembly GCA_946598075.1 of Artocarpus hirsutus. Lineage (NCBI taxonomy): Eukaryota > Viridiplantae > Streptophyta > Magnoliopsida > Rosales > Moraceae > Artocarpus > Artocarpus hirsutus. Next base: position 14,383 of record CAMOHE010051476.1, read on the forward strand.
AGGAAGACTCCCACAAAATTGTTGCTTATTGATACGTCTTTTAGTCCTAGCTTTGGAGGTAGCCCCAATAACTCTTTTGGGAAGACTTCCATAAAGTTCTTGACTATTAGTATGTCTTTTGGCCCCATCTTGATCTCCTTAGTCCTATCCACTGATTTAGCTAGGTATCTAATGCATTCACTAGCTAATATCTTTTACCTTCATTGTAGATACCATCTGGTAACGGTATTTTTTTATGTGTCCCTATGTATATAAACTCTTCTTCCTTAGCAAACTGGAAGGTGACCTTCTGACATCAATAGTTGATGACAGCATTGTACTTCCCCAAGATAACATCGTAATCATTCATATCAATAATAATAAATTCACATACAACTCTCTCCCATAAATAATTATTTGAATATTTTGTAACCAATAACTAGACAGTAAAATTTTCCTAAAGGGCAAAGCAGTCCTAATGGGTTGACTGGTTCTTTCTCCCACCCTATCTAGATGCTTGGCAAACCTATAAGTTGCAAATGAATGCGTTGTTTGGCTATAGAAAATTGACCTGTCACCGCTATAAGGTTCCAACTTCTACATTATTCTTGGTGTAGGCATAGATACGAGCTTAGGGTTTAGGGGCTTTTAGTCTCCTTGAGAAATCGAGCATCTATTAATCCTACCTTAGATTACATGTAATTGGATTTCTAGGGCTGTCTACTAGGTCTAACCCAACTTGTTTTGAGGGTTGGTATAGCACTACTAAGCAAAGTGGCTTTCTTTGACACAGATGTAACAACCGTTCATCCTAGGTCTACCTTGCCCCAAATGGTTCTTCCCACACTTAGAGCAAGTGGGGTAGCTGTTGTTAGCATTTCCACTATTGTTTTTATTTTAAGGCTGACCCTTTTGATTGCCCTGATTGTGATTTCACTTTTTCTTGTTGTTATGCTATTTGTTACCTTGTCCTGAACTACCTCATTGGCCTTTTTGCTAAGATTCTAGGTTTTGATTCCTTTTAGCCTTTTTATTGCCCCTGCCCTTGAAAAACTTAGCCCTTTCCTCCCTGTTTTAAGTTACTAAGTAATCAACATGAATCGCTCGATGAATACAATCTTCTCAAGACTTAGGTGGTTAGCTTATGCTACTAATTACTATGGCAAAGTCATTCTTAAACATTTTCATCATCCTTCTTATCTCATCCCACCTCGTGCTCATTATTTATGGGCAGAGGCCAACAAACTGCTTAAATTTATATGCCGCATCTGTCAAAGAAATATTTCTCTCATGACAATTATAGAACTTATCCTATTGGGCTACCATGTTATCAATATTGAAGCACATTTCATTGAACTAATGAATGAAATCTTCCCAAGTCATAACACTGACATCCCTTTTCATCTTTACTGTTTGTCACCAATGACGAGCATCTTTCTTAGGCATATAAGGGGCAACCATGACTTCTTTCTAATCATTCGACCTTATAAAGTTCAAAACCACTTGAACATCTGTCAGCCAATTGTGAGCTTCTATAGGGTTTGTGGAGCCGTTGAACTTGCTAGACTAGGTGCCTTAAGGATTAAATAATGTAATAAGTTTTTTGAGACATTTAATCAATAAAGAGTTTATTTATTATTCATATATCAAATGTTATCATCTTAATGTTTATTTCTATTGAATATATGACAAGCAAACAAAAGTCTAAGACTTTCTATTTAAACCATTAAGATCGTGCATACGAGGGATAGATTATATGAAAGACGTAAATTTTAAAGGTGATAGCCTAAATAATATGATGTAACGTCCACTGTTTTCTTCTACGGACACTTGTGTTAATTTAACGGTAGAATGTGATATTTTAGTGTTGTTATTATATATTTAAGTAAATTAACTTTTGTTTAGTAATGTCACAGGTGATGACCACGAAGGATCGATGTGCTCGGGATGTTTATGTCAAAATTGACGATAAGTTTAAAGTATTTATTTTTTAAAAGAGTTTCAACTTGCTCTAAATTTTTAATCTTTATTATGCTCTATGGTTATGTATGCCTAGAGTTATATTCTTGTTGATGAAATGAATTTTGTTGCATATTTTCTTATTTTTATAATATTAATGATGTCATGATAATTACATGTGTAGTATATTTTTTTATTATAATGGCATTAAGAAATTAGATAATATTAACTGTCTAAAAGAATAATGTGTAAATTAATTTTTTTGGGTCATGGAGTAAATATTGTTGTTGTGTATAAACAATTATGTATGATAATTAAATTAAATTATATTTATATTATATTATTATATGTATATAGATATAATCCTATTATATTATATTACGATTACATTATAATTTAAATTATATTGTATGATTATATATATTACATTATTTATATATTAGAGTATAAATATACGTTTATGTTAGTAGCGTGGAAACGAAAAAGAAAAAAAAGAAAAAGAAAAAAGAAAAAAAGAAAGGAAGAAAAAGAAGGAAAAATAGGAGAAAAAAAGAGAAATTGACTTAGATTCGGATTATACTCTAAGAAGGAAATCTACTTAGATTAGGATTACACCCATTCAAAAAAAGGGGAAATCTAATTAGATTAGGGTTAGAGTTTTCTACACTCATCTAATCTCTTCTCTATTATAAACTTATAAATATACCTCTAAGCCATTAAAGTCTTTATTCTCTTAATTTCTAGTCAAGGAAAATTCTTTCCCTCACCTCTTCTCAAAAATCTCTCCAAAAAAGCCTTCATCATCTCTCTAGTCCTCAAAGCCAAGAATTCATTACTCTTATTTTCTTTCAAGTCAAAGTAAAAGGAATTATTTTTAGAGATTTTGTGTGCAAGAATTTGTCTTTGTTGGAGAAAACATAGGAATTAAAGGTATGTTTTAAAGTTTTCATGGTTTTTAATTCTTATAATTGATGTATATTGTTTTGTGATCAACTTTGTTAGAAAATTGTTCTTTTATAATTGTAAATGTGTATGCATGTATGTTTGTATAAAAAATAAATTATTTTGTCTATTACTTTGATTATGACAATGTTACTTTATGGTTGAAAGCATTTATATTCATATGATATCATGAAATTTCATCAAAATAAGGTTTTGTTGTTGGAGTGTGATAAGATAATTCTAGTGTTTTTGGTTTGTCGGTAACGTGGCTGTTAACGTTTTGAAATCAAATGATTTTATTTTGCTACGATGTTTGGATATGATGTGTATATATATGTTATCAATGTTTGGAATTTTAATAAATTTTTGTTCAAAATATTTTTAAGATTATGAGCTTTCAATCAAACACAACTCACGAAATTTTAATTACTAGTAGATTTATATTTGTGTATTATACAGTTCATTTTATGAGGCAAAAAGCTTCTTTTAATTCTGAAAAAAGTTATGAATCATTGTTGATATATTAACTAAATGTTTGTAAATTTTTAGCCTCATATGCTTATTATGTTTTAAGATAAAATTTATTGATTGACAAGTACTCAATGGTTATAGATGTCTACCTGATATGCTCTATGCAATTCATGAGATAATAGATCATACTTTTAAATATGTTTTGCATGATTTATTATTTTTTTAACTTATATTTATATGTTAAGCATTCATATAAAAATTTTAGAAGCATATCTTATATATTTGATTTTATAAAAAAGTTTGAATGGAACATATTTGTTGTCTAGCATGTCTGATGTTAACATTAACTTTGAATTCGAACGTGTGTTTTGAAGTACTTCAAATTTATTTGAAGCTAAATTTTGGATATGTTATTATTTTATGTGTCTATGTAGTAATTTTTATAATTTATTTTATAGCATAAATATTTTAATACATAACTTTTAATTAGGACTGCTCACTGCCTAGACTTTGTTGGCAGATTTTATAGTATTGAATATGTAGTTTATTTTAATTATCTAATGAAATTTTTATGGCTTAAGAAAAATCCAAACATTATATATATACATATATGTTAACTTTATTCTTGAAAATTTTCATGCTCTAATTGAGTGTGAATTTAAAGACATAGAGTTATGAATTTTTAAAGGTCGGACAGCTTTTATTATTGGCAAATTTACTTAAGTGTTTTAAAAATTAGAAAAAGATATTTTGGACTAATATTTTCAAGAGAAGAAAATTTGAGTGATGTTATATATGGTAGCTATGTTATGGAATAATTCTTACACTTTAACGATGCTTATAAGTTGAGATTAGTTTCTCTAAGTCACTAAAGGTCGAGTTTTATATCTTTCTGTTTCTTGACTTTAAGTGCATGTTTGTGACTCAAAAATGCTTTGTTTTATTAAGAATGATATATGATGATGTAATATGGTATTAAATGATATCATGAAGAGTAATATTAATTTATGTAGTATGTAAATGATTGACATGAACACTCCAAAAGGTAAGCATATCAAGAATTGCGGCAACGTCACCAAAGTTAAGGTTTAGTAAGCAAGCAAGACAAGTAAGCACATTCTCACCTACAACATGATAAAATTTATGAAAATTGCAAGCAATGTTTTATAAGTAAAGATTATCTAATGTTCTTATTTCAAGACCTTTTTATGATGAATTTTTCTAAGGATGTTTTTATGTTCATGTTTTTTTTTTATGGTTTATGACAGTTTTTCAAAGAAAGCTTATATATACACACACACACACACATATGCATCCCTTAATTAAGCATTGCACATCCTATGTTTATGTTTATGATGTCTCAAAGGTTGGACTTGTCATGTTTGGTTTGAGACTAGCTACCCCATTCCTCTCATGACAGTGTGCCTATGATGTTTATGTTTATGGTGCAATGCTTGGGCCCCTAAAGGTAAAATGAATAGTGTTTTAACATAGAAGTTCAAATGAAAAGATATGTTCTAGATAAACTTGTGCCTGGTGCACAACTATGATTATGATTACAATATTATGTAATGATTTTTATGAAATGTTTATGTCATGAGATAAAAAGTGTACTTACTAAGCTTATGCTTACTTAGTTTTACATCATGTTGTAGACAAAGGTAAAAGGCATATGGAATAGGTAGAGGAAGGGGATGGGTGTGTGTGCAACGTGAGTTGGATTGGAAATGGAATCACGCCATGGAAAAAAAAAACTACTTGGACAACAATTTTATTATAATGTTATTTTCCACACTGATGTTGATTCAAGACTTGATTTATTTTTCTATAGACTTTTGAGATTGTTTAATATTTCTTTAATTGTGGTTTCTTAAGGACTATGCCATGTTTTTTTATTTTGATATGGTTAAATTATTTGGACATATAAGTATTTTTTGTCGAGAGATTTAAACATTGTTTGAAGTTTTGTGTGTCTAAAATTTAGTAAATGATTGTATTTGTAAATTAACTTTTTCTATAAGTGATCAATTAGCCGAATACTGTAGGTGTTTCGTTGAGCTAATTAAGGTAAGAGAAGCAAATCTGGTAAATAGTTAAAAAAATTATGTATGTTTTTCCTAGGATATATATTTGAGTGTAAGTATTTTATTTGAATTGTTTATGTCTAATAATAATAATAACAGTAAAAGCAATGATTCTTACGGCGTCCGTAAGGGGATGTTACATAAGGTCCTCAATCGAGGGAATAAGGTTAGGTGCTTTATTCATGCTAAGATTATTATGTTGTCCACATCTGTAATGGGAGATGACTTGTCTTGGTATTCGGAGTGGCATTCTATGAGTAGAAATATTAGTATATTATCATAGGTAATGATATATTAGATCGGGACAAAAAGTTAAATTGATTTAATTAACAATTCCATTTGTTTAAATCAATTCACTTTAGACAATTATATGTGTTATGTCTTAATCCTGAAATGAATTAATAGGCTCGTATTCTTGACTTGTTACTTTTGATGTACCACCTGAAGTAGATGAATGGACACAAACTAGTACATTGGAGACATAACTCTTGATTGACATAGACTTGTTATTCATAAATATGGAATCTATAGCTCTTTTGTAGAGTTAATGATATTCTCTTGTAAACATTATCCTGTAATTGAAGGACTAGAGCACTCAACCGTTTGGATACATATGTGTAACCAAATGGTATACTATTTATGGATAGTAAGTTTTCTAATAGCATGATAATAAAACATAAGATAAAAATAATTAGAAAGGTAAAACAGAATTTATCCTTAAGCCAAATTATACATTATGTAATGTTATGTATGATTAGCTTATTAGAACTTCGTAATTTTATATAGTTCGAGAGTATAGCTCTAAGCTTTTAATGGACTAGCATTAGAGTTGATAATTATAAAATATGTATACCTAGGATATGTTATTTCATAATCATAGGTACTTAATCTATATATATCCATCAAGTCCCTTTTGTTAGCTTATAATAAATCCTATAACGATACGGTATGTTTTTCCTAAAACTCTTCACAATTTGTAGATAGATAGGAAGACATCTTTGAATCATATTTGCATAAAGGGATGTCCTGCTCATGTCCTATATAAGGAAGCAAATAAGTTGAAAGCATGTTTAAAAGTGTGTGTGTTTGTAGGATATCGAAAGGGACTAAAGGAGGTTATTTTTATAACCCAAAAGAAAATAAAGTCATGCTTTCAACGAATGAGACTTTCCTTGAGGGAAGTTACATAAACAACTTTAAGGCTTATAGTAGAGTAGTACTCGAGGAGTTAGCAAGTGATTTGATCATTCCAAGACCAATCCAATCAATGTAGAAAAACTGACTGAATAACAACACAAGGAGCTTCGTCGCAATGGGAGGATTGGGCGTCAACCAGAGCGGTACATGTTCAATGGTGAAGCTTACTTGGCTAAACCACTTGAACATGTCTATGAAGACTAATCAATTCTGGAGCTTGTGGACTTTTCTAAAGGGGTAAAACCCATAGAGTATAAGTGAAAGAGAGGAACAAATGCGAAATTCAAAACCCATATGGCTAGACTGGTAGCAAAGGGAAACATATAAATGGAAGGAATCAATTACGTGGAAACCATTTCACCTATAGCCATGCGTAGGTCCATTCGCATACTCTTGTCAATTGCTGCTACTCTTGATAATGAGATTTAGCAAATAGATGTTAAGATGGCCTTTCTGAATGGCTATCTTAATTAGACCATATATGGTATAGCCAGATGGGTTCAAAGCTAAGGGTCAAGAGAATAAGGTCTGTAAGCTGCTAAAGCAACAAGCTTCCCATTTGTGGAACATAAAATCTGAGCAAGTGATCAAGACTTATAGGTTAGAACAAAACATGAACAAACCATATATTTATAAACACATTAGGGATGAGAAGAGGTTTTTTCTACTACTCTATATGGATCACATTCTACTTATTGGCAATGATGTGGCATTGTCATCAGTCAAATTTTGGTTGACCAAGCAATTTTACATAAAGGAGTTGGGTGAATCTAATTATATTCTAGGTATCCAAATCTTTAAAAATAGGAAGAACAAAATGATAACTTTATCACGAGCTACCTACATGGATAAAATTCTCGAGAAATATATAATGCAGAATTCCAAGAAAGGTGGGAAATCATCTAGGCCTGAGATTACTCTTTCTAAGAAAGATTTTTCAAAGTCTGATGAATAAAGAAAATACATGAAGAAGGTGCCTTATGCTTTGACAGTAGATAGTCTCATGCATGTTGCGCTTTGCACACGACCAAACATATGTTGTGCGGTTGGGATAGTGAGTTTATTTCAGTCCGATCCAAGACCAAACCATTGGGTTGCTGTTAAGTATATTTTCAAGTACCTAAGAAGAACTAGAGGTTGTATGCTAGTGTATGCTGGTGAGGATCTAACACCTCTTTAATGCGCAAACTCAAATTTCCAATCTTGGCTGGATTCGAGAATATTGACTTCAAGTTCTATGTTTGCTTTGGGAAGGAGCCATTCTTTGGAGAAGTGTCAAGCAAGATTGCATATTGAATTCAACGATGGAGGTCGAATATATGGTAGCTAGTGAAGCTTCATAAGAAGTTATATGGCTCTGTGAGTTCTTTGGAGATCTTGAGTTAGTTCTTAATATTTCATCACCTTCATTGGTAGTTCTTGATACTGCAGCAATAAAACTAAGATTTTACAAGAAGAGTAAACATATACATCGAAAGCATCATGTGATAAAAGACTTCATAGTGGGTGGACATGTTGTAGTATGTAACATCGCATCTGTGAATAATATAGCTGATCCTTTGACAAAGACACTACCAATGAAGGTTTTCGAGGAGCATGTAGAGGCTATAGGTAAAACATGTCATCTTTACTCACTTAGAGTAAGTGGGAGATTGTTAGACTTAGAGTCCAATGGATTAAATGATATAATAAGTTTTTAGATACATTTAATCAACAAAAGAGTTTATTTATTATTCATATATCAAATGTTGTCCTTTTTATGTTAATTTCTATTGAATATATAATAAGCAAATAAAAGTCTAAGATTGTCAGTCTGAGCCTTTAAGGTCATGCATACGATAGACAAATTATACAGAAAATATGAATCTTAAACATGATAGTCTAAATGATAAGGTCCACAATCAAAGGAATAAAGTTGGATGCTTTATTCATGCTAAGATTGTTATAGTGTCTAGATCCTTAATGGAAGATGACTTGTCTTAGCCATCAAAATGGGACCCCTCGAGTAGAAACATTGGTATATTGTCATAGGTGACGATATATTGGATTGGGACAAAAAGTTGAATTGATTTGATTAATAATTTTGTTTGTTTGAATCAATTCACTCTAGACAATTATATGTGTTATGTCTTAATCTTGAAATGAATGAAGGGGCTCGTATGCTCGAATTCTTGTCTTGTGTCTTTTAATGTAACAAAGGGTCACATCCTAAATTAGATGAAGATAAACATGCCAGTATGTTAGAGATAGAACTCTTGATTGACATAGACTCATTATTCATAGATATAAAATCCATAGCTCTTTTATAGACATTATCTTGTAATTGGAAGAATGAAGCACTTAATCTTTTGGATACATAAGTGTAACCGAATGGTATGCTATTTATGGTTAGTAAGTTTTCCAATGCTGTGATAATAAAACATAAGATAAAAATAATTGGTAAGGTAAAGCAGAATTTATCCTTAAGCCGATTATGAATATCCTATGGGAATGTTACACATTATGTTATGTCATGGATGATTAGCATATTGAAGCTTTGTAATTTTATATAGTTCAAAAGCACAGCTCTAACTTTTTAGTGGAGCAGCATTAGAGTTAATAATTATAAAACACGTGCATTTGGGATACGTTATTTTATTATTATAGAAGCTTGATCTATATATGTCCATCAAGAGAGGTCCTCTTTGCTTGCTCATAATAATTTATGTAATGATACGTCTTGTTTTTCCTACATAATGGTGACTTATGTTAATTATTAGATTATTTGAATTAAAACTTATTCCCATGTGAAATAAGATATTCTAAGATTTTTAGATTATCGCTCGATTAGAAGACCAGTTGCCAAGTTTAGTAGGTTGGTCCTACTAGTTCAACAAATCGATCGCACAGTTTAGCAGGCTGACAGTGTGATAATCCTATTGCATATTTTTTACACATCTTTTATCAGAAGTTGATCCATACTTGAATTTTAAAACCTAATCTGATAAGGATTGATCCCAAATTTGTCTACTATATAAAGGGCATTATTTTTCATTGTTCCTCAGATCATTTGAGAATTATAGAAAGACTATTTTAGTGAGAGAAACTTTGAAACTCCCAAGGAGCTATTGTTCAACATCTAGAACGTTGGCTCTTGGTTCTCTCAAGTGGTTGGAAGGATAGTCACTGGAGGAAAGACTGTAAGATGTACAGCCACTCACATTCAGATCGTAGAAAGCGAATAGCAAGGAAGACCAGTTGGTTGAGGCTCTTCCAAAACATTCTTATCTAGTTGGAGTTTCTACAGTCTTCGGTTTACTAAAAAGGTATGTAAGATCTTTTATTAATTTATGTACTTAGCATGTCAAACTTATTATTTGGAAAAGACTTTGATTTAAAAATTTTAAAATTTCGCTGCCTATCATTTTCCAACAGGACGCTAATGCCTCATGCATAAAAAATTTTCCAAGAACATATTCCAATGCACATCTACTATCGTTTGGGCAAGTTTCCTCTCAACTATCTCTGGCGTAATCGGTGCAGGTGGCATTTCTTGTCGTGTTGTTCTCCAGCTATGAATGGATCTTCTGGTGCTTCTAGTCTTCTAGTGTAGGCAGATCTTCTTAAGTCGACACCCTTGCAACTAAAGGTGGGGGGGGGGGGGGGGGGGGGG
>CAMOHE010051476.1:24686-75568 GCA_946598075.1 Artocarpus hirsutus
CCCCCCGCCCCCCCCCCCCCCCCCCCCCCCCCCCCCCCGGCTTCTATCGAGCTAATTTTTCATGCAATGCATTAATTTCTTGTTGTTGAGCTTGTAATTGTTGAAGGTTACATAAATTTTTTGCTTTCCATACATGAAAAAACTAATTCAATTTTAAGCAGGACATACTTCTTAATTATACATAATTTGTATAATAAAAATGGGGCACATAGAATCATAATCATTAAATACATGATATTATACAAACATTTTTAATATAACTATTGAGAGTGGTGTTACTTCCCATAGTATCATATGCATGTATCTATATATCTTGGAACTATTGCACATCCCCTGGGAGTTTCTAACAATTCCCATAATACATACATGCAATAACATACATAAGTCTGATAAGAGTGTCTAATGCTTCTTTTTCATATAACAAAAAAGGTGTAATCAGAACTACAAGGAACGTCCAATACTTCCCGTAATGCATTAGCAAAATTCATAGTCAGATCTGATGAGAGTGGCTAACACTTCTCATGATACATCAAAAAGGGTAGTCCTGTACAAAAGATGGTTAAGTAGTGGAAGGCTTTAATCTTCAAATGACAATTTTGACTTATGATCTGACTTAATATCAAGGCACTTGTCACCCTTAAATAGCTTATCCTTTAAGGGATCTTTTTATTTCATGAAGTCATCATTGTTGGTTAGGATGACCTGCTTCGGTGGTGGCTCGTAATCATTATCATCTTCTCTAGGCTAATAATATGGGATCGTCTCATCGTTATCAACAAAATATCCCACCATAGCTTCCACCTCCTATTAGGCTATAGCTACTACAACGTTGGCATACATCATGGCCCAGACCCTATCATGCTTGCTCCCTAGTAGATCAATCTAACATGAAATGAACGATACTCCCACAATGACTAAGGTAGGGCACCATCTCTCTAATATCATCTAGAACTCCCCCTTCAAAGATGGGTCTACATCTCCTAAAAATTAGCATCTGATAGGAACCCTAGCATCATGGAGTCTTAAAATTGTTGACAATAATGGGTCATGGACTTGCCCTAGTAGGAGTCCTAGATTGCCTAAAGGGCCATATAATGTCGATTATGCATGTCTCCCCATATTTGAGCATCCCTAGGCTGCTTGGGCACTACATTATATGGCAGAGGTCCAGACTTAGCCAACAACTGCATACACATAGTAGGCCAATCGTGGGGTTAATGCTCCGCTCTCAACCTAATAGACCAAGCCAATGCAACAACCCAAAGTCATGTGTTGGCTAATGAAACCTGAATGTACGCTCCATCGTGGCAACTCGCTAAGGCAATCTAAACATCATGGATCCACTACATCAATGTAGAGCTAGCCACCACCAAAGGAAATGCCTAACAGCCCTAGAAGGTAATGGTCGCTCTTTTATCCTCATCTACTCATTGTGGGTCAATAGGAGCAGCCACACTCTACTATAGAATAATGTTACAACTCAATGTAAAAATATAACTTGATTACATAAATAAATTCAAACTTATTTGGACTACGATAGAACAGACGCTAGATAATACGAAGTAGGACAGTAGGATTCTAACTCTGATACAAACTATAATGATCCAACCTATATGACTGTTGCTTACATTACTTAAACATTTACTTTTCAAGATTACTTAAATTTATGAAACTTTTTTAATTACTTAAATTTACGAAACTTTTTTTTACATTACTAAATTTGTATTTTGGTCTAAAGGTTTTATGGATTGAGGCTGCAAAACGATAACCTCAATCTCCAAAACATATATCTATAATTTTAGTCATAATAATTACACATAATTAAAAAAGTTATAAATTATAAAACTAAATGCGGAATTAATGCATGAGGTATCCATTCCCCATCCCCACTGATCGTTTGTTACTATGCCACTGTCCACCAGATGTTACTTGTAGGTTACTTACCTGCAGTATGAACACACTTGGATGAGCATTCATACAATAAGTAGGCACTATGTCATGCAAAACATTAAAGAAAAGATATATTAGAATATGCATATGTTGATTATGCTTATTTATGATTTTATCTTATTAAACTAAAGGGCCTTAGTATTCATACCAATTTTGTGCGATCATTGAGATATTAAGGTTTGTAAGGTCCCAACGACACTACGATATAAATTACTATGCTGCAATTGAGCCTCTTGTAGGTAGTAAGGTTGGTATGACACTCAACTTAACTTGTTCTGAACTTGTTCTTATAGGTTTTACTAAACTTGTTAGTGAATATATAGTATGTCATGGCATCTGATACTTTGACATAAGCAAAGATCTACATTATAATGTTCACAAAAACATCTAAGACATTTTCTATTGAAAACTATTCATATTATAGGTAAGATTCCTATTTACCTGATATCCAACTATAAGATTGCTAACTCGCCCTGCTCCTATCCACTATTATTACATTATGTGAAAGAATACCAATTGAGAATGTAAGGTTAGCTTGTCTTATGTTATTTAATTTAGCATAATTGTAAAGGATTCAAATCCTTTCTTAGAACACATTTTCCCTTGTTATAGGATTGTAAAATCATCATATTTATTACAAGGGTTAATTAATCTAATCCTCATAATTTAGCTTTCCTTAATTGTCTTTACTTATTAGTACAAATGATGATAGTTAATTAATCGATTTAATAATTAATTAAGTATCTTATCCTACTAAGTGTAAATAAAATGTTTTTATCATTCTTATTAGGCTTGTAATAGTATACAAACACAAATTTATTTGCTAGCTATTTTCAAAAGCCCAATGTGGCCTGTTAAGTTTGGGGCCATTTTATGGTGTTCTAAACACTAAGTCATCAGAACTTAGATCATAAAAATATCTTTTGAACCAACATAGGTGTTAGGCTCGTACTTAGCATCATAATGTTGTAGGACTAACTTGTCAGGTTCGTTTTAATTTTTGTTTGAATAACTATTGAAGTTTGTTATGAAAATACATATTTTGTATTTGTAGAATTTTGTATAGAAAATCGTACTTTAAAATAGAGACCGAATTTAATAACACTTTGAATTGTAGATTCATATAGTTTTTTTAGTACTAAAATTCCTCTTTCAGTCGTAAATTGCAATTTTGTCGATAAACAAACGTTTTCTTCAAAAGCAAGTACTAGAATGTACTTTTTTGTTACTTTTAACAATCACCACATAACCATATATAAGAGATAGTGTTGTTTAAAATTTTTCTCCACAAAAGTTTCTCTTTTTGATGAGATCTTAAACTTTCATGATTTTTAAAATTTTGTTTCTTGTCTTTAACATATCTGTTTCTAGTAATTTTTTCAAACTTTATCGAATTAACAGTTTTCTATAAAAAGTTTCAACAAGTTTATAAATCTATTTTAGAGTCCATTACAAAGGTGGAATTTTCAAACATTTTCTTTACAAGAGTTGTTTAATCAAGATCAAAAACTTTCATGTTTTATGAAAATTATGATTTGAACTTTTCGAGGGTTGTTTTCGTCAATAGCAAAAACCACACTACTTTGCTGAACAAAGGTAGGCAATTTTCCAATTTTGCATGTAACACTATTGTACAAAAAGAATTTCAAAAGAAACTTCTTCGTGAAAGTTCTCCATCTTGTCGAGATCTAAAACTTTCATGTTTCATGAAAATTGTAATTCAGCCTCAAAATGGCTCGTTTTTGTCAAAATAGTGGCTGCCCCATTATTTAAACAATTTTTGAGCAGTTTTTGAAAATGGCATGAAAGCACTTCGTAGAGTTGAAAAACAAAAAGTTTTGGTAACAAGGATTTGTGTAGAACATCAAAACACGCAAGTTTCATGTTTATGAAAATTCCAAAATTAGGCCGTAAAAGGTCCTTTTCGTACTCAAAGTACGCATGAAACTTTTACCTCTTAAACCACAAACAAAACCTAGCTTATGCATACTTTAACTTATATAAACTTAAACAATCACAACTTAAACTTACAATATCGCACTAAATATGTAAACAAAGCTTAATTACATTCCATAATTACCAATTACCATAGACTAAACAAAACTTAAAATAAAAAGAAATGGTTAGATCATATACCCTTGAAGAACTGTCTTGAGTACCCCTCCTAACTCTCTTTCTTCTCCTCTTGATGATTGTGGTTGAATTTTAGTGAATGTGGGGATGGAAAATTTTTGAGAAAGAAAGGAATATGGAACCTAGGTCTGCATGAGAAAAATGAGAAAGAATGACCAAAAATGGGCTCTTGAAAAGTTAGGGTGTATTTATAGCAAGAGATTAATCTTGGATTAATTTCCTCTTAGCTTCTTATCATAGATTAATTTCCTCTTAGCTTCTTATCATAGTTTAAATGGGTTTCATGAGCATTTGATTGAAACAAATCTTGGGCTAATATGGTAGAAAGGATGGTGCCAACTCCTAATCATATGAAGAAAAAACATCATTTTTAAGTCGTCATGTCTCCACCTCTATTCAAGTTAAGGTGTAGCTATGGTCAATCTTACAAGACAAGATCCATATTTTAAAGGTATTTTCAAGACCCTAGGTATCCTTGTGTTTTTATGCAAACAAAACTTATATAGTTCTAGCCTCTTGTACTACTTAAGTCTCTGTCTAAAACTAATCTCAAAATTAATCGATTCTAGTGTCACTATTTAATCATGTAATAAAATTATACAATTATCGATTTTAAAACTATTTCTAATACTAAATAAAGCCTAGACTTTGCTTTTCTAGCACTTTTCTCACATATGACATTTTTTAATAGTTTCAATTGTCAAACTTGGATAGCACATTTTGCCAAAAATGCTACTCAAGTATCTCTAATTCCAACTAATAGGCAATTAAGGGCATGCTTTGTAGTAAAGTGTTTCTCAACACTCTATTAACACCATACTATACTTAAAATTCTTATAAATCCAATTCTCGAGTTATTTATAATAAAATTTTCCTTCACCTCAAATCGCGGTGAAAATTATCGACCGAATTAATCGATCACAAAAATTAAATAATAGAACTTTAATTCTTACTATAGAATTTTGGAAATTTATATACTAATTCTATAAATTCTTCAACCACAAAAAATCAAACATGATATTTTTTAAGGAAAATTCTTCACTTAAATATGTAAATTACAATATTAAATTCTAAGATTTTCTTAGTCATTATATAATCAGAGAGAAAAAAAAGGAACACAAAAGAGAAAACTCCTAAGGCTTAAACACAACAATTATTTTAGAAGAGGAAAAAGAGTTCCACATAAAAATTCTAAATCTTTCTTTGACGCCATATTACAAAGCATACATAATTCTACTACTTTAACAAAATAAATTCACACACTTAATTATAATCGAGTTTGCTTTGTAAATCATCCTACAGAAATTTTCTTCCTCATAGTTCAGCAATTTCAGACTAGGGGTGTTGTTACAATTTTTCTTTGCCTATTTTTTTTCATTGTTTGCAGTAAAAAGGGGTTGCTCTAGAGTTTAAATGTTAAATGGTCTAAACTATATATTTTGGATCATTTATAGTCAAAATGCAAAAGTGTTCATCCTTTTAAGGTGAAATTACAAGATTACCCAAGTTTTTTCATCTAAAATTTAACAAAATATAATTGGGCAACTAAATTTTAGACATAAAAGAGTTCAAAGATTAAGTTAGAATAATTTTAAGTAGAATGGCTAACTTTAGAAAGAGAAAAAGGTTCAAAAACTTTCAATAAATTTAACTCTAATAATATTTATTCATGTCCTAATAAATGATTAAATTTTGCCTATGAATTTCCAAAATGCTTCAATATATGTTTGTCACAAAGGTTAAAGTCTATTACAGTGGTAGTCATGACATAATCCGAACTTACGCAAAGACTAGACTAATAGGACCACGTCGACATTTTGGTCAGATTGACAAGCCAATATCAGGGTGTTAGGTTGCATTGATAGCAAGCACTAGAGCATCAAGATTGGATTTATAGGTTGGGCCGACGACAGTACTAAACTAGATAAAATTGAATCGATGTCGTGAACTAGCCAACTATTGCTAGGATTGGGATAACATGTTGGGATCATTATTGTTGCCCTATTCTGTTAGACATGAATCCCCTAAGGAGTAAAAATGTAATATGTTTTTAAAGACATTTTTATCAATAAAGAATTCATTTATTATTTATATACCAAATCTTGTCCTCTTTGCATTCATATTTGTTGAATGTATGACAAGCAAATAAAAGTCTAAGATTGTCGATCTAAACCTTTAGAATTAGGCATATAATAGATAGATTATGCAAAAGACATGATCTTAAAGGTGACGGTCTAAATCATAAGATCCACAATCAAGGAAATAAAGTTGGGCACTTTATTCATACAAAGATTGTTATATTGTCTATATCCCAAATGGAAGATGGTTTATCTTGGCCATTGGAGGTGGACTTTGTGAATAGAAACATTGGCATATTGTTATAGGTGACGATATGTTGGATCAGGACATAAAGTGAATTGATTTGGATTAATAATTCTGTCTTGGCAAATCAATTCATTTTAGACAATCATATGTATTGTATATTAATCCTGATATAAATAGTAGACCCGTTGTCTTAACTTATGTCTTTTGATATATAAAAGCATGACATCCACATTTTATGTTGGTACGCATGCCGGTATGTTGGAGGCATGACTCTTAATAACGTAGGCCTACTATCTATAGATATGGTATCCATAGCTCCTCTTTAGGAGTAGATGATATCCTCTTATATGCGTTATCTTGTAATTGAAAAATTGGAGCACTCAACCATTTGGGTATATAGGTGTAACCAAATGGTATACTTTCTTTGGATGATAAGTTTTTCGATGGTGAGATAATGGAACTTAAGATTAAAAATAATCAGGAAGGTAAGATAAAATTTATCCTTAAGCTGATTATGGATAATCATGTGGGGAGATGATACATTATGATATGTCATGGAGACTTAGCTATATGGGCTTTGTAATTCTATATTGTTCGAGAATGCATCTCTGAGCTTTTACTGGAGCAGAGTTAGAGTTAATAATTATGAAATGTATATCGAGGATATTGGGTCTCATAATTATCAGGAGCTTAAACTATATAGATCTATCAGGTCCCCTTTGGCAACTCATAAAAATCCTGTAACGATACGACATATTTTTTGAATAATTTATGACTTGTGTCAAATTATCAAATTGGTTGAAAATTCAATAGGATCAGATAATTCATATCTATTTATCGAATAAATTAATTTTGTGAAAATTAATTTGAGATAAACTTGTTGAACTATCGAGAATACTTATTTTTCTAAAGATTATCTAGATATGACTGTTTTAATCAAATAACTTTTCTATTGGGTTATTTGAAGTAAGACTAAGGCTCTATCCTTAGAATCTCGGTTGGGAAATAAAGATTCATAGGGATCAAAAATCGTAAGTTCGGCAGGCTGGTCTTTAGGTTTGGTCTGTCAACGGCCTACCGACCAAATGATTTTTTATCACTCATTTTTAGACGCGATTTCTTATTTGATATTGATTCTGATTCGAATTTTTGAGACCTTGTTTGAAGGACTGACTCCTGGACCCAACCTCTATAAAATGGGAGTGAGACTCATTGTTATTCAAATCAATTGAGAAATATAAAGTGAGTATTCTGCCAATGAGACTCTGAAACTTCCCAGAGAGTTGTTGTTCACAAATCACAAACTATAGCTTCGGGTATTTCTAGATTGGTTGGAAGGAGAGCCACCTATGGAAGAGCTATACGAGTGTACCCACACACACACCAGTCATGGATAGATAATAGTAATAAAGACCAATTGGTTAAGGTCCTTCTATAACATCTTTTCTCTTCATCAATTGCAAAGCTTCTTCAACATACAAGGTTAGTAAGATCTAGTTAATTTATGTATTTAGCATGTCAAACTTGTGTTTTAAAAAATACTATAATATTAAAAATTTTAAAATTCTATTGCGTATTATTTTTCCAACATATTCTAGCCCCAAAATGGATCCTAACCAAACCTTCCATGCCAAGGGTACATACGAAAATCATACATTTTCGTCTAGCCAGACATCTACAAACCTAGCACCTTTAATGGGTGAAGGAGACATACTAAGTATGCCTGAAGGAGGGAAAATCTCCTCTTTTATTACAGACATGAACAATAACACAACAAAACTAGAAAAACTGAGGTAAATCCTAGACCAAAATAGGTCCAATACTGCTACCACCATCCCTTTCGCTTCGATCGATGGTGGATTAACACGAATCTTGATGAGCCCCTCCTCCAACCAACACCCCGTTTAGATCCAGATGTGACTCCAATACACCAGGACCTATTCCCCCTGAAGACTCCGAGCCCATTAGAAACCACCCGCCACTGATCTCCCCCTCTTTTCCTCGCCAAAACTAGCTTGTCGTCGCCTTCTTCCTCTCCTAGCTTGTTCTTCCTGCCTCATTCCACTCGACTACGACCAAAACCAATCTCAAATCTAGCCGTTCATGGCGTATTCCCCACCTTGGTCACTACCATTCCTTGCCCACCATTGTCTTTCACCCGACTTGTTGGCCTAGAAAACCACTGCCCTCTCCCCTTGTCCATCGCAGTCGAGACATCACCCTCCACCCTAGATTTCCTTATCCACTTCCTCAACTCATCTAGCCTCCCCCTGACCCCAATCCTAGCGACCAGCCTGGAGGCGGCGTCAGGCTTTGGCCCGATGGAAGAAGGGACAGCGTTGTACTTGTGCCTAATTTAGAGCTTTTCTAAAAACCATAACAGAACTTCCAATAAACCTTTTTTGTTTTCAATACTCTGGGTATTTTTGCCTCTAAAAAATTTGTCAAAATATAGTACCGAAATGATGGAAACTTTGGAAAAAATTACATGTTATGCCATACTTTTAAAAGTTATATTTATTCATACCATATTAAAAAAAATTTATACCACATTATTATTTATATTGCATGCTAAGTTATGTTATAAATAAGTATGTGTAGTATTTGTAAAAGTTAATCTTAAAAGATAGTATTTTTCTTCTTGAGACTTCACTAATGAAACATCCCTAGTTCGGGAATGGCCCATACTATTTGTCGGCATCAATGGACCTCAACTGTCTGTCACAAGGATTAAAAGGTGGGTCACCGCCTGTTATCATCAAAAAAGAGATTAACCGATTGTTATATAACCCGGTCATATGTCCAAATCATGGCCGCTTCCATTAATGACAACTCTCCATTTTAATCTACGGACCAAATTAAAAGAAAGAACGCTCCTTACTACTTTTTAAAGGAGGACGGTAAACGTCCCCTGTTATTATAAACATAACATCTATGTGTTAGAAAAATTGGTTTGGTGAGGATTAAAATTTTAAAAACTTTTTTTCGATCACAAGTATCTAACTCATGTTGCTATTAATAAAAAATTAAATTTAATTAAGCATAACAGTTGGAGATTAGAAATATCAAGTCTGATCGAATAATTCTTTTAGATGAATCTCTATTGTCAAGTTTTCAATATTATTTTCTTTCTTCAGATCATCAGCAAATTTTCACTATAAGTTCACTCTTTTTAGCCACTTTAGTATTGCGGAACTAAAATTACCAAAGTTGAGCAATCAGAGTCCAATTCTCTAATTTGCACTTAAAAATTTTGAAAATAAATGAGGACCCCAAGGCCTCCACTTATAGAAGTGGCGTGAAAGTTAGAAATCTATCATAAAATCAAGAGAAAATCTTCTCCTTATCTTTCTACAGTTGGCGCCACCCAGGGCTTATTTGCAAATCAAAATTCGTCCAATAATTATGTAGAGAATTTTTAATTTACCATGCATCAAGAATAATTCCAATTAAAATAATTCTAAATTGAATTAAAATTCCATTATTTAAATAATTAACCAAATTTAAACATATTTAAACATATGCTCACAATCAAATCATCAAAAATCCAAAAATTATAGAAATCATATTTTTCATCACATGATATCAAATCTCAAAATTTTAACATAAACTTCTTCGAGAGTATCGAATCCCTTGTCATTGTCACCAACCACAGTATTTGATAAATGGTTATTAAACTTTATTCATAATAACATACATTACTATCAACCTAGGTGTCTTTCTGTTAATTACATTACTATCAACCTAGGTTTCTTTCTCTTAATAACCTACTAAAATTTTTTAAAATGTTACAGAAAAACAGTTAAAATACACCTCCAACCATAAAAGTGAACATTATTACAACTTAAATCTTCACATCAAACCCATTATAACATAGATCCGATCAATTAAGAATTTAAAGCGGTATCCTTACATTCCGTTGTAACGGTCTACCACATCAGTATTTTTGGCAATAAACTTCATCGCCAAATCAATATGACAACGCTGCTAGTAGATCATGTGCTAGCGACGACTTACGAATTAAATAATTTTTTTTCTTGAAATAACTGACTAATAATTACACTGCCAACTATATTCCTTAAAAAATAAATTAATAAACGATTTTGTTTGGAGTCACAGAGATTGTGTAATAATCTTTTGATCTTTAAACAGCTTGGAATTGGAATAATATATATACAATTACAGAAAAGGAAAGGATTTTACAGACAAGTAAAAGCAATTTGCATAATGTCCAAATATATAATTAAAAAAAGTGGAGGTTTTCCGAAGCATTGATTTTTCGAAGCACGAGTGATGTATATAGTTTTAAATGAACATTTCAGTGATTTTTCAGAAACTTAATAAAATAAAAAGAGAAAAACTACAATAACACCCATTAATAGATCTTACTACTTTAAAACTCTTTTTTTTTATGAGGTTTAATTTTACTCCTAGATAATATCTGTCGTTTAAAAATGCGTTTTCACATGAACAAAAATAGACACAACCATATATAATCTTAACTTCCAAAAACAAAAAAAAAATAAAAAAAAATAAAAACCTAAAAAAAATAAAACAAAAACAAAGACAAAAACATTTGCAACTTCATTGGCATAGGCAGTGGAGGCGGCAGAGGGGGAGTGGGTGGGGGCGCTCAACGACAGTGAGTTGAAGGCAATATTAGTTGCAGTGGTCTAGTGGCGAGGCTGCAAACAACCGATCAAAGAAATCGCGACCTTAGTTTGCAACTTGAGTTTTGGCGATCTCCAGTGGTGGACTCGCTGATCGGAAAGTTAAGGGGCGATGAGGGTAAACAGCCAAGGGGGTCGCAACCCATGGAGATCCCTAGAAATTTAGAACCTATGGAGGTAGATCATGACGGAATCGTGTTAGGGTCACCCACAGGCTTGTGACCCTCAGTGAGACGACAAACTTTGCCTCCGCCTATAGGACCGTTGCACGGAATCACGACCCTCGCGACTGTACAACCTCCATCTCATGATCGTGATGGCACTTCATGCCCCACAAGTCATTGGAGATCTTAGCGGTGGCCCTCGCACCCTATTGCAAACCATTGCCTCACGAGAACCACGATCATCGACCACAATTCTGGCCAAGATTCGAAGCATTATGTGGTGTTTGTACAAATTTGGTGTTGTTAAGATCTAGGATTTGTACCACCATCGAGATCTGGGGTCGTCAAGGGTCGCAGCACGCCTCTCTGGATGTACTGGTGTGGTGGTGTTCTCTATTTTTTTAGTTTATGATTTTGGTTTTTTGTTTTAATTTTTTATTTTTTAAGTAATTTTTTATTTCTGGATTTAAATGAATCTATTATATTTGGGTTATTTTAAGATCTACGAATTCGTTAGATTTTTAACCATGTGATGTTATTCAAACGAACAAAAAAAGGTCTCATTAATAAGAATTTTTGAGCACAAAACATAAATGCCCCCAAATGCCCTAACTTATTAAAAATACCCTCCAACAAAACACTTATAAAAACAACCCACGTGTTAGAAATTAGTGATTTATTAAAAGTTTAAATTACCCTCCCTTCTCAAGTTCTATCTTGGAACCCGGCCGGGTTACGTCCTGGAACTCATCAGAACTTGCCAGGTTTCTAATTAAAAAAAGTACAAATCAAGCAAAAAATACAAATGATTGCAACCTGAAATAGAAAATCCAAAAATCCTTTGATGGATTTACAAAATAAAAGGGAAAGAAAACATAGAAAAACTTCTTCAAATACAAACTAAGTTTAACATGCTTGTTTGTTGTTTTCCGATTCAACTTCCATTTCTTTCTTCCACATCTCCCTCGTCAGTTTTCCGATTCAACTGCCAGCAGGGGAAAAGAAAAGTTCTATTTTTATCCCAATATTCTCTTTCCCTCACAATGATGGAGAAAAAAAGGATTGAAACAAAGCACGAGAAGAAACTTAAAAAACAAGTTCAATTCATGTGTACTTCGTGTCTTTAATCTTTCGATTGCAGCAATGTGGCATCAAAACTACAACCAAAAAGCTCTGAATATTAAAAAAGTTCATACACAAAAATAATAATTTAAAATAGAAACAAGTCCATACCCTTCAAAAAAAAAAAAAAAAGAAACAGATCCACAAAAAAAATCTGCCACAAAGATTATGTCTGTAATGACCTGTCTTTTTCGGGCCGTCACTTAGTTTGTTTAAGCATCATTTCTTAATTTATTTTTTACTTACTAGTAAGAAAAATACTGGGTAAATTTTTTTAACATACTTGAAATTGTTGCAACATCCGTTGCGACGTAAATTGAAATGTAAGTCTAAAAGTTGACTTAATAATCATCCAAAAC
Organism: Artocarpus hirsutus; assembly: GCA_946598075.1. Lineage (NCBI taxonomy): Eukaryota > Viridiplantae > Streptophyta > Magnoliopsida > Rosales > Moraceae > Artocarpus > Artocarpus hirsutus. The sequence continues at coordinate 37,410 of CAMOHE010051476.1, forward strand.
ATCTCAAAAAATATATCATTGAGATTGTTTTTGTAGAACCTTTCTTACAAGACAATTCTTAAAAAATTACTTTCTTGAAGCTCTTAAAGTCATTTTTTTTTTGAAATAGTGAAAACTCTTTCTTGAAACAGCGGAAGACTTCCTTTAATAGTATCCATACCTAACATCTGCATCTATCACCACAACATCAAGCTCTTCAACTAGTTTTGCTAGTCATTAAAACTACTTACAATATGAAGGAATTATAATGTGCTTTCATTCAATAAGACATAATCTCATGAAACATAAACATTCTTTATTAAACCTTTTTCATAAAACTTTTCTCTTAAAACATCTTACTTATAATTGTTCTTATAAATATTTTTCATAAATGTTTTTCAAAAAAAAAAATTTACATACAACATTTCCGGTACAACATTTTTCTCAACACGTTTCTCATAAGAACATTACTTAAAAGGAATGCAAGCAATATCATAATACATGAATCTAATTATGCTTAATTATAAACTTTTAAATATGAGCTTCTTATTATCATTCTTATCTTACTTGAACTATAGGCCCAAGTATACGTACCAAACGAGCTTGACCATTGAACACCGAGGCCATAACATAACTTTAGTTTGACACTCCCCTTGAATCAGGAGGCAGGTACAACATACTCGTATATTTAACTTGAGGGTTAGATTACTGATCATGTAATCTTAGTGAACATTTGCATGACATGACTTAATATCTAAATCATTAGGCATAGCAATTGCAAACATATTGTAAATCATAACTTGAACTTTCAAAATATTATGCATAACAAATGCAAGCATACTTAAAACAAAACAATTGTAAATATATTACAAGTCTTGACTTGATCATTAAAATTTTATGCATAACAAATACAAGTATAAAACATATTCAAAGTATTTGAAATTCATTTTCTTCATGCTATAAGTGAAGTTTAAAACTTATGTGGATAACGCTCTAGCATTCCAACTCTATTCATTCCCTTCTATTAGCTAACTTTGTGTTTTGTTCAAATAACACCTAACTATTAGCTAACTTTCTTATTACCAACCTGTTGATCAATAATACAACTAATACGTTGACCATTCGTTCCTTTTATTTAATTTCATTTCTTATCGATCTATCTCTTTTATTTCCTAAAGTGCTTGTTCCTCAGTCAAATTTTCCATCTCACTTGATGGTTTCACTACTTAACGTGATATGGATCATTTTTTATCTTTGGGCGTTTTGCTAATTTGGAAGACTCGGGTTCGTTTTAGCGATTTCTTAAGAATGATGGCTTCACCCTTTACAGGTTTTTCGTAAGTCACATAACTTAAACATGACTTAACTAAACTTTTTGTTTTCACCGTTATGTTTCTTATGGGTTATGGAGAAATGCGCTTTTGGGGTTTTTTTCCTAATTCGGGAATTTTAGGGTTTGTTTTAGCTGTTTTACAAAAAATGACAATTTTGCCCTTGATGGGTCTTTGAAAACTTTGGAAACATATTTTGAAACAAAACTTGCATTTCCTTGCTTCTTTTAGCATTACAAAAAACCAAACATCAATTTCCTTTTCACTAAAAATTATTTTATCAATACTTTATGGTTTTGACTTGAAATGAAAAAATCTTGATAACTTTGCCCTTAACATCTTTTTCTTAGAGAAATTACAAATTTCTTTTGGCCTTCCAAACATAAATTTACTATTAGCCCAAAATTGTATAGGCAACCATTTTTACATAATGAAACTTCCCAATCCTTATAGTTTTTACAATTTGGCCTGAAAAAAAAAATCTTGACTTTTTGCCCTTAGGCCAAAAATATCTTTCTTATGCCAAAATGTCCATTTTTTTCATAAGGATCAAAACCTGCAAAAGCTCCTTGTTCAACGTTTTTTTATTTCAAATGTTTTTCTTTTTTGAATTTTCATGATTAAAATCTCGTAAAATTCATATCTTAAAATATATATAGAACTTTTACAAGATGTTTACAATTTCTAACTGTTTCAATGAGATCTACAACTTTATGTTTTAACTTTTCTTAAAATAATTCATCTTCATATACTTTTGGATGGACAAAGCCAAAATCCTTATTTTTTGGCTTGATCTGTGTAGAATTCGAGTGGAATTTTCTCACAAAGTTGTCCAGCTCAACATTTCCAATAAATTTCATGCTAAACTCAGAAAATAATTCAACCTTTGGCCCCACAAAAACTCATTCCTTTGAACTAGTTTAACTTTTCATTTTTGAGAAGTTTAACAAACTTCCTCATTTTTGCTTAAAACCTTTATTTTTCAATCATTCAATCTCATCATCATCAACATAACACCAAAACTAAATATGCCATAGTATTTATATTACATGCCATAGTCTATAATTTATAATAAACACTTGATATGCATAAAAATATGCAAACTTTAACATAGTTTTAAGGACCACTTTACCTAACCATTCTAAAGTGCATGTCCTCTCTTTTTGGAACTTGAGGGTTTCCAAAATCCCTTGACATCAAGTCCAAATCATACCATAAAAATTCCTTTCAAAAACTTCAAAAAACACTAAAAACTCATAAGGACAAAATTGAGATTTTCACCTCAAAAGTGATCATTCTTGATCTAGAACACTTGGACTTGATTTAAAACTTGATTGGAGATTAAATTTTTTGAGAAAATTTTGATAGGATCCTTGATAATGCTTCCACTTTTACATGAAAATTATGGGTCTTTTTTTGTGTTTTCATGGAGCAAGTATGGTGGAGAAAAGAAAAGAAGTATATTTCTTTATTGTTTAGTCTTTAGCCATTTGATGACAACCTCTAAGACCAATTTGTGAATAAAAACTTGCTCCATAATTCTTAACACAACCGGTTGCCATATGGGAGAGGTGGAGCATTTTTCCACCTTTGGCTAGAAAAAGGTGTCCAATTTTTCAACCATACACATACTCATCATAACACCTCATCAAAGACTTAAATGTCATTGAAAATTTGCCTCCAAACCACACATTCCAACCAATTATACAAGGGAAATATGTGGCAATTTTTCCCTCCTTTGGAGTGTTCTTGTGGGTCCTACATCAACTTTTTACATAATGTTAATTTATATGATAGTATTTTTCCTATGATACCGATAAATTTCCTACACTACCTGTGTACTTTCCTATATAGTTTATAAGGTCCTATCACTTTCTTTATTGATCCACATCATGCACATAGTATAGTTCCTATACTACTTCACTTTATACAATCTAATTTCTATACTGCTTAATTTTATATAGTATAATCCTTATACTATATTGTTCTAATACTGCATAATTTCTATTCTGCTTGATTCTTAAATTGTAGAATTTTTCATATTTTTATACAGTATTTTCCTTTTACTATCTTTCTATTTTAAAATTTGTTTCAACGAATTCTACAATAATTAAGCTTTCTAGCTTATTTTCATATAATTCTTTGGTTTAGGACTATGGCATGATTTTTAGATCTTTAAAAATCTCATAATCATTTTTTTTAGCCATTAATTTCATTAATAGAGCTCCTGTGAGAGGTTAATAATAAAATTAATCTTAAGTGTATAACCATCATTTTAACTATTTTATTTATGATTTATAATCACCACCTAAGGGTAATCATGCTAAAATAAATTATCCTTCAAAGATCCAATCCGATGCATGATGAAATCCCTTCTTAGGGGTCGAAACCACCGTGTGCTACCTATAGACTAACGATAGAGGCTGTAGGTCCCCCCTTCGAAACCCTTCTCCCACTCAATATTTTGAAAACCAAGTTTTTTTGTTAACATGCATGAACAATTTTTAATAAGTACACTCCCTATTCTACATAGCATGCTATCAACATACATAGCAAATCATATTATAATGCAGACAAGTAAAGCAACATGCAAAGCCACAAGCAAAATAATAAATAAACAGTCATAACATCATGGTTCCATCCTAGAGAAAAAAAATAAAGATTGCAACAGACTAATCAAAATATATTAACGATTCTTCATCTTGTATCTTCAAGTATATCCTTCTTCATGTGGCATCCAAATTCAATTCTTCAATTCCTCATAGATCAAATGTTTTATTTTTCTAGTCATCATAAAATTTCATGTTTCTAAGAATTGTCTCAAAAATAAAATAAAAATTGCATTGAAAAGCACACTTTTTATAGAAAAAAATTCTGCTCTCTGTTGGCCTATAGATCAAAATGTTTGGCCTACTGAACATGAGAGTTTGGCCTGTAGCCAGAGCTAATAGAATTCTACCCCATAGATGGCCTACTAGTCTGTAACTATTGGCTTATCAAACTTGAGGGTTCGGTCTGCCAACCAAGCTAAATTCATGTTTTTCCAAAAAATAATTTTTTGAGTTGTTTTTTATCTTATTTTCAATAATTCAAAAGCATAAAAATTTTTGAAACTTAGGAAAATGAATTGAACTCCTATGATCTACATCTTCTATGTCTATCTTTACTCAAATGATTATTTAATTATAAAACTTTAAAAATTAAAATAATAATTCCTAGATGTTGATGATAGACCGCCATCTAATTATATGAAAAACCTAAATACTCATTCTAACCTCTAAGGAATTGTAACCGGTACAAATTAATTAATTAATAAATAATTAAATGATAATTTAATCAACCATAATTAATTAATAAACATTTACTATATAATCTTATGACAACATTTAATTATATAGAAACCATAAAGTGCAAGCTCTTTAAAAAATTAAATTCAAACATAGGAGAGAACAAGATCACATAATCTATATATATTGCATAATCACAAACTCATAAATTCACATAAAAACCTAGCTTTAATACCAGTTGTTGGAAAACGAGTACGTGGCAAAATTTCAAAATTTTTAAATTAGAGTATTTTCTAAAAATTGAGCTAGACATGCTATATTCATAAATTAATCATAGATCTTACAACTTTTTACATACCAAAGTAGACTTGAATCCATGTAGAGAGGAACATTCCAAAAGAGCCTTAACCAACTGGTCTTCTTTGCTATTCTTTATCCACCATCAGAGTGTGGGTAGTGACACATCATACAGCTTTTCTTCTAGTGACTTTCTTTCCAACCACTTAAGAAGACCTAGAATTAAGGTTCTTAATTTGAACAATAATTCTCAGAGAGTTTCAGAGTTTCTTAAACTAGAGTACTCACTCTATGTCTCTCACTTGATCTAAATAACTGAGAAACTCATCCCTTATTCATAGTGGTTGAATCTAGGATTAATCCCTATAAGATAAGGCCTCAAAATTCAAATCTGGATCAATTTCTGATGAAAAATGCATCTAACATGCGCATATAGATTATTGTAGAATCGGCAGGCAAAACTAACGCATCGGCCTACCAAACTTGCGATAATTTGATCCCTGAAAATATCTTATTTTCCACCCGAGATTCTTAGATAGAGCCTAAATTTTGATTTAAATAACCCAACAGAAAAGTTATCTGATCAAAACAGTCATATTGGATGATCTCATAGAAAATTAAATATTATCTAAATAATTCAACATGTTCATCTTGAATTAATTTACAAAATTAATTCAACCAATAAACTAACATAAATTATCTAATCTTATCCATTTTTAACCAATTTAATAAGTTAACATAAGTCACCAATATGTAGGAAAAACATGATGTTTAGTTATAGGATTTATTATGAGCTAGCAAAGGGGACTCGAGAAACATATAGAGCTCAAGTACCCATAATTATAAAATACAATATCCAAGATACACATTTTATAACTATCAACTCTAACATTACTCTACTGAAAGCTTAGAGTTGCACTCTCGAACTATATAAAATTACAAAGCTTCATTAGCTAATCGTCCATGACATATCATAATATCTTACATCCTTATAGGATATTCATAATCAGCTTAGGGAAAAAATCCTATTTTACCTTCCCAATTTTTTTTTATCTTTTATTCCATTCATAGCATTAGAATACTTACTATTCAAAGATAGTATATCATTCAATTACACTTATGTATTCAAATGGTTGAGCGCTCTAGACTTCTAATTACAAGATAACGTATATAAAAAAATATCATTAACTATACAAAAAGAGCTGTAGATTCCATATTTTTGAATAATAAGTCTACGTAATCTAGAGTCATGTTTCCAACATACTAATATACGTACTATTATAAAGTCAGAATGTCACCCTTTGGTACATCAAAAGACATAAATCAAGAACATGGGCCCATCAGTCATTTTAGGATTAAGAAACAACATGTATGATTGTCTAAAGTGAATTGATTTGCACAAATGGAATTATTAACCAAATCAATTCAACTTTTACGTCCCCGATCCGATACATTATCACCTATGTAATGCACCAATGTTTCTATTCGTCGAGTCCCACTTCGATGACCAAGACAAGCCATCTCTCGTTAGGGATGTAGACCACATAACAATCTTAGCAGGAATGAAGCACCCAACTTTGTTCCCTTAATTGCAGATATTATGATTTAGACTATCACCTTTAAGATTCATGTCTTTTGCATGATCTGTTTATTATCTGCATGATTCTTAAAGGTTTAGACCGACAGTCTTAGACTTTTATTTGCTTACTATACATTTAACAAATATGAATATAAAGAGGACAACATTTGGAATATGAATAACAAATAAACTCTTTATTGATAAAATGTCTCAAAAACATATTACAACATTTTACTCCTTAGGGTATCATGTCTAACATATTTATGCTAAGATTCTTATATTGTCTACATCCCTAATAGGAGATGGCTTTTCTTGGGCATCGGAGTGAGACTCCACAAGTAGAAACATTATTGCATTGTCATAGGCAACGATGTATTAGATCAACACATAAAAGTTAAATTGATTTGGTTAATAATTTTGTTTGTGTAAATCAATTCACTCTAGACAATCATATATGTCTTAATCCTGAAATGACTAATGGATCCATATTCTTGACTTATATCCTTTGATGTACCAAAGGATGACATCTTGACTTTATCATAGCATGCATACTGGTATGTTGGAGACATAACTCTTGATTGACGTAAACTTATTTTTTACAGATATAGAATCTATAGCTCTTTTGTAGAGTTAATAATATTCTCTTATATGCATTGTCCTACAATTGGAGGACAGAAGGGCTTAACTATTTAGATACATAGGTGTAATCGAATGGTATACTTCTATGGTTAGTAAGTATTCCAATGGTGTGATAATGAAATGTAAGAAAAAAAATAACCGAGAAAATAAAATAGAATTTATCCTTAAGCCGATTATGAAATATCCTATGGAGATGTAACACATTATGATATGTCATGGATGGTTAGCTTATTAAAGCTTCATAATTTTATATAGTTCGAGTGTGCAGCACTAAACTTTTAATGGAGTAGCATTAGAGTTGATAATTATAAAATATGTATCTAGGATATTGTATTTTATAATTACAGGAGCTTGAATGATATATGTCCATTGAGTCCCCTTTGCTAGTTTATAATAAATCATGTAACTATATATCATATTTTTTCTACATATTGTTGACTTATGTTAAATTATGAGATTGGTTGAAATTCAATAAGGTTGGATTTGATAATTCATGTTAGTTTATTAGTTGAATTAGTTTTGTAAATTATTTCAAAATAAACATGTTGAATTATTTGGATAATATTTTATTTTCTATGGGATTATTTGGATATGACTATTTTTATCAGATAACTTCTCTATTAGATTATTTAAATTAAAATTGAGGCTCTATATAAGATTCTTGGGTGAAAAATAAGATATTCTCAAGGATCAAAATTATCGTAAGTTCAGCAAGCCGATGGGAAACTTCGGCTTACCGATGGAGTAAGTTCAGCAAGCCAATCTCCCAAGTCAGCTTGCTAATCATGTGATAATTTGTATACATGTTATTGACTTATTTTTCATAAAAAGTTGATCTAGACTTGAATTTTGAGGCCTAATCTGATAAGGTTTAACTCCAAATTCGAGCACTACAAATAAGGGGTGAGTTTTTTTAGATATTTAAATCATTTGAGAAGCATAGAGTGAGTACTTTAGTTTGAGAAACTCTAAAACTCCCTCAGAGCTATTGTTCAACATTAAGAACCTTAGCTCTAAGTCTTCTCAAGTGTTTAAAAGGAAAGTCACTAGAGGAAGAGCTATGCAACGTGTGACCACTCATACTCCAATCGTAGATAGAGAATAGCAAACAAGACTGGTTAATTGAGGCTCTTTTAGAATGTCCTTTTCTACACGGATTCGAGCCCACTTTGGTATACAAAAGTGGTTAAAAAGATCTATCATCAATTTATGCATTTAACATGTTAAACTTATGTTTTAAAAAATACTCTGATTTAAAATTTTTAAAAATTCTGCTACGTACCTTTTTTCCAACAATGCGGTGGTCGATAGCAGTGGTAGAGATTGAAGGAGCGATGACCACAAATAAGAAGAGGAAAAAAAAGAAGAAGCTTAACGATTGTTTAGATTAGGTCAAGCACTGTCAATTTTGTTGCCGAAGTCTTCGTCGACAGAGATCCAACAGCCTACAACCGTGCATATCAATAGTCTTGTTAATCTTAAGTTCATGAAACTCGCGACTTCATCTTTGTCAAGAGATACGAGTGGAGAGGAGAGAGCAATGAGATCCTTGCGCTAGATTTAAACTTTACGGCAAAGGAACTTAGCAATGATAGATCCTCCGGCGATTGCACCAGAAAGATAGAGATAGAAGGGGAAGAGCGAGAGAAGGGGGAAAAAGCAAGAGTCAAAATGTGAATTGAAAAAAAATTGAATTATTTTTGGGTTTTCTTTTTTGAACTGGGGACAAATCGGTCAAATTATAAATCAAAAGGAAATAATACATAAAGGAACAAATTTGTAAAATTGAAATAAGGAGGGCAATCTTAATAATGAGAGCTCATAATGGGGCATTCTTTGTAAACTTCTCCTATAGAAGGGTCTTATCATGGCATTCCCCAAAAAAAGTTAGAGCAAGCTTATTTAACCCATGGGGTATAACCCCGTTACTCACAAAACAGTGAGACCTAATCTAAAAAATACACTATATACTAAGCTGAAGTTTACAGTTTTGTTAGTAGCAGGAGGTTATAATCCCATAGAGATGAAAAAGATTTTTCAAAAAGTTGACTCATTGATGTTTACAAGGTCATTTTTTTTCAAGAATAAAAGTCAATTATTATTGCATCTTAAAACTTACAAATAATATTCATTTTAGGAAACTTAAAAGAATCTTCCTTAGTGAGAAAGAGGAATATATTTTGAAACCGTTAGATTTAATTTTTTTTTAACAAATCATACAACTAAAAGATGGATATCCACTAATGGTTTTTTTTTTCCTTGTCCCCCCTACAAATATTGCCAACCTAAAAAGCGTTCATAATTTCAGAGCAAAAAAAAAAAAAAAAAGCCTTAATAATTTAATGTTCATTGTATATATACGTAGCATGTGTTGGATACGGGGAGAACTGAAAAAAGAAATTTAATGGTTTATTGCTCATTGTATATGGTACGCTCATATACGTTAAATGAATTTATTTCTAGATTTTTCATAAAACTATTTATTTTCTAGATATATTTGTGTCACTATTTGATATTTGTTCATAAAACTGATAGGTAAGCTACATAATTAGAGAACGCAATATATTCAAGTAGGCACTCTTTGTCATGAATAAATTAATTTATTAAAAAAAACTGCTAACAGTGTGTTTAATCTTGAATAAAATTGCCAAACATTCAAAAACAAAAATTGGACAGAGCAGAACATTCATAAGCTCTTAACATGCTTATCTCAAAAAAAAAAAACCGTTAGCATGCTAATGTTTTATTTTCAAGTAGAGATGTCAAAAGAGGCCGGGTCTGGTAAGCCGGCACGAGCACAACAAGTTAAAAAGCAAGTACGATACGGCATGGGATGGCACAATTATTAAATGGGCTTAGCACATCTACTTATTAAATGGGCGAGGTTTGGTACAACTTTTGGACACGAAACATATTAAAGACACAACAATTATAAGTACGATTAAAATATGTTGTTTAAAACTAATTTTACTAATATATTTTATATTTTTATAAATAATTTTTATAAAAAGGTTCTAAATTTCTAATAGATTTGATTAAAAAAAGAAAAACAGATCAATAGATTCTTTGTTGTTAGTAAATTTCAATTGCCAACTTACCTTCTTTGATTTATATAAAAAAACTAAATAATAAAAACCACACCTTACAAGATTTTACATTGTTGTTGTCCTCAATAAAGAATTTTTTTATCAATAATACTCTTTCTTTTGTTGCGATTTAGTGTTTTTATTTTTTTCGTAAATTTAACATTAAGCAGGAAAAAAAACATATTAAAAGCTAAAAGTAAACAAAAAAAACACGAACATCGATACTGATACGAGCACAGTCCAAGTATTTTATTGACACGGCCTATTAAGAAATGAGCTATGGGTTAGACTTGACGCTACAAAAATAAATGGATAAGCCCAAACATGACATGAGGCACGTTTGGGCTTAAATTAAATAGGTTGGGCCGTGCCGGCCTAACCCATTTGACACTTCTGTTTTCAAGTTTCTTAACTTGATTATGTATAAAAATGATACCGTTTACAGAACTAAGCATAATATCATATGAAACTGAAAATTAATTAACGTAGGAGATTTTAAGGGGTATATTTTGGTAATTGTATAATAAAAGGTAGAATCTATAAATTACAAAAGACAAAAAAATGAAAAGATATAATTAGTAATGATAAATTATTCATTGGACACTTGAACACGACGATGATGATGTGGCACACTTACTGAAAACTCTCTTTTTCAATTGATTAATCAGGCATTGCTTTTTAAAACCATTTTACAAGGACAAGATCACAAGTGCAAAGCCGAAATGATAAATCTAAATACAACGACGATCATAAGCTAAATACCACATGATAGCCAAATAGGGTCCAACAATCAACATCAAAACATCCTTAACATAAGGTCTCAAATAAAGAGAACAACTGACCACCACAACATGAGATCTCCACAAGAACAAATGCTAAAACATCAATGGAAGCAAACGTGCATAAGATCTAGAGATTACGTCAAAACAAACAAAACCATACTAGAAAAATTAAGACGAACAGGCTCAGTTTTCTTTCAAGGGAAAACTATTAGACCAATGGTCATTTTCCCCAAAGGGCAGGATCACCTCCTCTCCACCAAACCCCACATGTTGTTGCTCCTGCGAGTTTATCATGTCTATGAACCATTGTAGTTGCCTCTGCATGTTGTCCATGTTGGTCTTCCCCCTAGCTGGCGGCCTCTCTATGGCAGCCTCCGCCAATGCATTGCTCTCTCCACCACTCCTTGGTTTCCCTTCAATCGCAATAGTTGGCTGCACTGCCACTGCACTTGCACGCGCATGCGACTTGTAGTCTTGCGTTGGCTTTTTATCCTTGATCCTCTCCATCCTCTTGTTGATATCCTTCAGATTCTGTTCAATCAGCCGGCCAAGATCGTTCAGGTCCTGGTTGCTCAAACCTTGTAGGCCTTTCACCCCTGTCAGGCTCTGGAACATAAGCTGAGTGATCTCTTTCTCTCTGTTGTCCTTCCTTTGCTTATTCAGCTGCTCGTTTGCCTTGGCAATACGCTGCCGGAGAAAGCTCTCCTGGTTCACCATCTTCTTGCTTTGCTCCATTTCGGGCATCTTCTTGAACTTGGCCAAGACCCGATGGACTCCCAATGACGAAGGGTAGACCTCCGGCTGAGCATCATAAGGGCTGCAGATTATCGCGCATGCATCGACATCACAAAGGGTGCTTAGCTCGTTGACCTTCTTGATCAGTCCCTTTTTTCTCTTCTTGAACGTGGCTTTTCTTGCCGAGTCGTTGGTGATATAGGCCAGGTTCACCTTCTTCCTTGTCATGGTTAAGACTTAGACGAAAAGGAGAAGCAAAAGAATTAACGTATGACAGAAGAAATTTAAGGAACGTGAATATGCAAGGGGAAGGGGTATTTGTATATGGCTGCAACTCAATAATTAATTAAATAAAAATATTTTTTTAAAAAGAAAAATATTATTGGCATTTAATAAGTTCAGAAATCACACTATTATTACAAAATCTTTATGTTATTAATTCTTTAATTTTTAAATAATTATAGGTTGGTGTATTTATTCATGTTGACATCTCTATGGTAGGAGATGTTAATGCAGTACATATTATCCAATAAAAAAAATAAAAATAAAGTACAACTGTTTTTTTTTTAAAACTTGAAAGTGGAGGATTCGAGCTTTTTATTTTTGGGTGAAGTCGGGTGTGATTTTACCATTAAGTTATGCCTACAACCATTATATTTGTACATTTTCATCGTAAAAAGTTATTAGCATTAATTATTCTTTCTATTGAAACATCGTTAATCATTCTATCAGAACATTGTTAACCAGAATAGTTTTGAATAAAATTGTTGTAAAATTAAACATGCAAAGATTTTTACTCTTTTTTTTTTAGGTTGGCAGGGAAACCTGGGGCTTGGGCATTTGATTCAAGTTTCTCATAATAAACTTTTTTTTGGATGAGGATTCTCATAATAAACTCGTATAATCTCTTATACTCAATATCATCGGTTTTTTTTTCTTTTTCTTTTTTTTTTTTTTATGGTTTTAGATGGTGAGACACAAAGGAATTGTATAAATCCAACGTACCGAAATCTGCTCCAAATAATTGTTCTATTGTATCGGGCAACGTTTCCTTTCACTGCATTCATTGAAAACAAAAATGAAAACAAAAACAAAATAACAACAATCTTTACTTGATTGCAATCTTTTTAGGCTGGCATACATCCACAAACATTTATAACAATTAGGCAGTTTCCAGCAGGGGAAAGAAAAAAAAACGTTTTCTTCATTTCATCATAATCTTTATAGGCTGGCATATGTCCACAAATGGTTAAAAGCATTGAGCAATTCCAGCAAAACAAAAAAAATAAAATAAAATAGTACAATGGTAAAAAGTATTATGTTCGAGGCTTCCAACACCGGTGATTGTGACCTAACATTTTCATCCTAAGTTTACTCTCTCCCCCTGCTAGCAAGCAATGGAAGATGAGAGAATTCCAAGGACAGGATTTAAGAACATCAAGGCAGACTCACACTGAGAGATTGCTCGCATCACGGAAGAGGGTCTCATCAGCAGTTGTTTCTGACGAACCAACGGAGAGAGCCGCATATGAAAATATCAGGTTCCTCAGCTTCCCCAAGAACTGCAAGCATCATACCAAAGAGCTCACAGTAGTTCCCAAAAAAAAAAAAAAATTTGCAAGATAATGCTACAAAAAAACAAGAATGTTACAGAAGCATAACGCAGTCAGGATCATTCTTCGGAAAGTAGCTTCTTTCTTTCTTTCTTTTCCTTTTTTTTTTCTTTGCCACCAGTAGTTCCCCAAAAAAAATTGCACAACATGAATAGCAATGAAGTACCTTCATAAGAATCTTTTATGTCTCCAATAAACGATTGGCAGCCGGTCCAAACCCATGAAGCTGGGGTACCTCTATCATGTGTGTACGGGGACGAATTTCTTGCACAAAGCATGATTTTAAATGCAAGTATAAACCATCAAATTGAGGATATGATAAAATAAAAGCAGAAAACCTCTTTCAGGAGTAGACAAATTAACATTCAAAGGAACTGGCATGGCAACTCTTTGAACATGTCAAGCAACAGCATGCGTAAGAAAGAATCAATATCAATATACCTTAGTATAAATTGTATTGAAAGATCTCGCAGCTTCAAGAAACGATTCCAAATGGGAGCACAATTGGGATTCTACCACTGCATACTCCTCATCCACGTTGTAAGCATGCTAAATCCAAAAGGAGCACCAAAGAAGAGAAAAAGAATATGATAACAAATAAGAAAGGAATACCTTACAGGGGACTCTGAGAAGTTCAGATACACAGTGGTGAATGAAGATTTTATATTTCCATCGGAAATTATATTGCAAGACCTTCAAGAGAAAAAATAAAAAAAGAAAAAAAAAATCCTATACAAGAGATTCATAATGGATCTTTCTGATGTAAAGAAACGCTGTTGCAAACTGTAAGTGGATCTAATGAATTTAAGAGTTGACAACAACAGACAACGGATTTATGCTCATATATTTACCCAAAGTCAATAAATTGGAAAAAATTGTTATTAGGACTATGAGATGGTGTTTATAGGAAGCCAAGAACAACAGAGAACTGGAGCGTAGAAAAAATGATAACAGCGAGAACATGAAAAATTATAGATGGTAAATAAAGGGCCCGTTTGTTTTTGTTCCCAAAATTTTTGGAAATGTTTTCGTATATTTTTTGAGACAAAAATTTTAAAAACACTCTCAGCACAATTCTTAAAAAAGTTTTATTTTTCAAAACAAAAACATTTTCACCAATTTTGAAAACAATACCAAATGGCCCCAAAACTTCTTAGTTCCTACATAATTGAGCACATTAGGCAAAGGCAAATAATTTTATTTTTACAGGGAACAGTTCAACAAGGTTAATTACACTTTGAGGAGTTTGCACTTTTAGGAAAAGTCCAATGGTTCAATAACAAATTATGTTCATCAAATCACTAAAAAGAGCTATTTTTTTGAATGTCAAAACATATTTTCAATGATAAGCACACTAGATCATTGAGAAATAAAGCAACTTTATATTAAGGATTAAAGAGACACCTTTGATGCCAAATCATAGACCTTCTGCTAAAGACTTAAGAGTATCTTTAATTGTTAAGGTATTTGGCAGTATGGTTAGAATCGTTGGTTAAAACTATTTTTCACTATAACACGTGAAAGCTTTACACTGTAGCGATTTTTTTTATTATTACTGTAGCATGTAAGAGCTTTACACTGTTTATAACTAAGAAGGTGGTGTGGACCACTATTGCCAAACACCACATTGGTCTTTAGCTCAAACACGTCATGTCTACAAATGAACTTTGATTAAAGGAATGTTACTATATCTATTTAAATAAGTTGTTATTCTACATTATCCAAAACGAGAAAAAAGAAGAGAAATAAATAAATACAGCAGTCATAAAAGTTGAGCGCTATACATATACAAGATGAACTTACATACAGTTTCCACTTTTTCTAATAGCATTTCGTTTAGAGATAAAAAGAAAACAATCTCATTCCAAAGAAACAATCTTGGATTATTTTACTCAAGAGATTGGTAACTTGTCTCTAGGAAAATAAAAGGGACGAATAGATGATGTCAATAAGTTGTGAGCTATCGACAGTGGGACATGATTCTTGTTATCCGGAAACAGGAACGATGAACATACAACAAAATAGCAAGAATCCCGTGCACTTCCAAAAACAAATTTCCACGGGTAATGAGTACCAAACAAATTTTCACTCCTTTCTCTCTACCTGTTGTCCAACTCCGTGCTCAAGGAGTTCAAAGTTTCCAATGTCATGTATTCCAATTTTTTATGTCATTCTTAAACTTCTTTAAAATACATAAAGTAACACCACTTCCCCATCAACCCATGCATCTCATGCAACTTTACATCCAAACTTTCAAAGTTCCAAGGCCATCCACACATCTCACAAGTAAGAAATAATGGACTTATCTTCTTCTAAATGATCATGGAATGGTTCTCTTTAAATATTCATACTAAAAGAATGCCTTCTAACAGATTAAAACTTAGCGTTCATATTTCCAACTAAAATAACGTCGTTGACATTTATTCTATGATACTTAATCACCTCCAACCTGTTTCCTAGCAAATCTTTTGTACTTTTCTGTGGTTAGTAGGAACCTGTGATTTATACAAACAGAACAAAACTGAAACTTAAACCAAAACATATTCCCAACTCTAGTATTCTACCCTCCCTTTTTGTTTTTGCCCTTTTTTGATGCATCTCTCATCCATCTGTTTGGTTTGTATCCAGTTCTTCTTATAGATTAATAAATTTATCAGCTTCTTATCAAGGGGAAAAGAAAGTAGGAACCCGTGATAGAGTGGTATGTCTCAATCAATAAAAGACCCTCAAAGTAAAAAATTCATGAAATTTTTGTTTTATTTGACAGATCAAGCAAACGTGTAGATTTTCAGATTAATTTAAAGACTTTCACTTATGCCTTGAGGCGATCAATAGTGAGCTAGCCGATTAGAAAAATGAATCTTACAACAGATATATTGATTGAATTTGGACATCAGCAGGGAACAACTTTCACTCTTCTGTGAAAACCTGAGCTTGTTTCTCAGCAATGGAATCAATTAGTTGTATATCCTTTGCCACCTGCTCATCAACACTACAAGAATCTTACGCAAATAAGATATTTGACTAAATTCAACTGGGACTCATATACATTCAGATATTAGTATTTTCATACAAAATTAAAATTTTAAAATATACTTAAGTTTTTGTTTATCAAGAAAATTAACTTTTCAAACCAAGTAAAGAACTAGAAACACCACAACCTCCATTCTGGGTTATCCACATATATGCTCGCCTCAACAAGATCCACAATAAGGCAAAAGCATTTCAGTATGGTCTTCATAGCTTCCTCGTCCCGGTACATTGTGCAACATTTACCCAAATTCAAGGAAAGTTCAATATCAATGAGTGAAAGTAGCCAAGTTCATTTATAAAAAGAAAAAGCATAGTTATTGAATACACACAGCTATAGCATTCAAATTCCAAACTTCCGCTTAGACGTATAATCGATGGGTTTGCCGACGTCATCAAACATTTATTCTCCACGGAAGACTTTTTTGTAGCTTATTATGCAAAGAAAATTAGTAATCTTGTGATGTACAATTGAGATCCAACATTCTAACTATACTCTTAGATGCCATAAGCCACAACTAACCTGAATGCCTTCTGTATCTATAGTGGTTGTCATACCCAGAACCTTGGCAATTTCGGCTAAATCTTGAAAAGAACGCAATAATGACGCAGTTCTATGGCCTTAAGAAGTGATAATTCTAAACGTACAAATTTTCATCAAGTTTTGTTCAATTATCTTTCCTTTTTGTCCAACAGGATTCTGATATGATTTCATTTGGCAATCTCAGCTAAATCTGAAAAAGAGCACATCGTTTCTTTCAAATTAGAAACAGCCAGTAATAAGACAATTTTCTCAAATGGCTCAACACAATGATACTTAGCGCCTGTTTGGACAGTCAGTTCCAACCATTCTTTTCAGTCTCTTCGGTTCAAACCAAAACTGTCGTTTGGCCAGTTCACGGATCAAACTATCAATTTTGGTTGAAGTCATTTTTGGATTCATAGAATAAACACACAAAACGCTTACAGTGAATTTGAGCAGTCTCTACAACAGGATCCACGGTGTCTCCTTGGAGAGTTTGTTGGGAGAAAGGTGACTTGTCTCCCAATAACCTTTAAAAATAATAATAAATAAATAAAATAAAACATTAAAATTTTAAAAAGGGAGAAAATGGGAAAATGAGGGGAATCAAATTGAGAACAACAATGAAAGAGAAAAGAGAAATACCGAAAGAAGAGCCATTCGAAAAGGGCGTAGCGCTCCATGCCAGCAAAAAGAAGAGACCGAGCACGAGCATTGGCTCTAGGGTAGTTCAATAGCCCAAGTTTTCTCTGTATTTCTTCCATTTGCCTCGCTGCCATTCTCCTTTCAACTGATAAATGCACCCCAAAAAAAAAAAAGGAAAATTTGAAAAAAAGTCAAAGAAAATTTAAAATTGAGTGAATGATCTCTTTTTTTTGTATTAAAAAAAGGTTATTTTTTAAGCATCGAAACTACCTTAGTTTTTTTCAGAGAAAAGAGAAAAAGTACTGTATCGAAGAGAGGAACCTAAACAAGGTGGAACAAAAAATAGAACTGTTTTGATACCTAAAAAGCTAGTTTTTTTATGCTAAAAAAAAAGGTCATTTGCCAAAAAAAATTTTTGGCCGGCCTACTTATCAAATCACCCCAAAAAAAAAAGAAGGGATTTTTAAAAATGACTTTTTGAAAAAAAAATTTTTGATCAATGATCTCTCTTTTTTTTTGTCTTTTTTTAACATCAAAAAGTAAGTTTTTTGGACATAAAAATAACTCTAGTTTTTTTTTTCATCTTGTTTAGGTTCATTATCTTGTTACAGTTTTTTTTCTTATCTTTTTGAAAAAAACTAGGACAGTTTCCCTGCTCAAAAAAGCGTGTTTTTTTGTGCAAAAAAAAAAAGAAGTCATTTCCCCAATTGAAAATTTTTTTGGCCACTTTTTCAAATTCTTCCAAAAAGAAGAGCCAAATGTAGGTGAGGGTTTTGGACGGAGGCCAAAAGTATTGAAAATGAGTGGCAGGTGAGAGAGTGAGAGAGATCAGCTGTGACTTGAGTGACAAATTTCCTGATCAAGTAGACGACAATTTAAAGCTCCTCCTTTTAATTTCGCATAAAAAAATGAAAAAAAAAACCATCTATTATTTAAGAAAAAGGGAAAATGCACCCAAAGAAAAAAACTAGAGATGCAACAATGGGTCGGGGTCAATGGGCTGACACGGGTCCGTCCTGATGCAATGATGGGCTGGGCCAACATGGCTTGTCATTGTTCAAGGCGCGGCCCTGTCCGGCCTATAAATATTGATGGGTTGGGCTAAGCCAATATATATCAGCCCATGGGCTAACCCAGCATGGCCCATGAAAAATCATGGGCCAGGCCGAGCTTGGGGTGAGCTGGGCCAGCACGTTTAGGCCCATCATGGATCAACCCATCTCAGCCCGTGTAAGGCCAATATAGGCTCACAATGGACCAACACACCGAAGGCCCATTATAGCCCAATTTCATTTATAATTTTTTTTGTTTTTTAGTAATTTTGTAAACATCTTATGTATAATTATCCTGATTGTACTCTTTTTCTCTTACCAAGGTTTTATCCCATTGGGTTTTCCTTGAAAATGTTTTTAATAAGGCAATCGTAAATAAAATATCCCTTTTAATATTTCCATTGACTATTCAAGCTTTTATATTTGTTAACCTGTTTAAAAATTTCAAAAAAATTAAAAATTAAAAATTAAAAATTAAAAATTACATGCTTAGATGGACTGGCCTATCTAAACCTACGATGGGTCAAAATGAGCCTACCCATCCTAACTCGTAGATGAGCTTGAATGGGCTAGACCATTCAAGGCCCACGACACGACCCAGGCAATTCTAATATGGGTTGGCCCGTGGTGTAGGCTGGGCCTAGGCAATTCTAATATGGGTGTAACGTCCCAAAATTTAATTAAGTGTTATTAGTGTGTAAAATAATGGATTAGTGTGCCATAATAAATGTTTTAAACATAATTTGATTATTTTGTGAAATTTTCTAAATTAATATTATTTTTTATTATTTTAATAATTTTTAATTACCTTAAATTATTTTTATTTGTTATTTTGAATTTTGAAACAAAATAATTTGTCAAATGACCAACAAGTCCCACCTCGGAAAAACCATGTGCAGGACATGGTTTCTCCTTCCCAGTTTGCTCTCCTCCTCCCTTCCTCTATTTAATCTCTCATCTTTCTCTTTCTTTCACTCACTCTCTCGTTCTCTCCTCTCTCACTCTCAGCTCTCTCTCTTCTCTCCCTCTCTCTACCAGTCACTCTCTCTCTTTCCTTCTCACATTTTAATTCAAAATTCGAGCTCAAGCCTTGCTTCTCAACTAGATTGGAAGCTTGGAAACATGATTGAGCAACCACAAACTTGATTTGAAACTTAAATCCAAGGTTAGTTTTTAAATTTCAAACTTTTTCAAATTTTTCAAATTTATTTGTGTTTTGAAATCCAAGCTTCTATAGACTTAGAAAACCTTTAATCTAAGTTAAAGAAACTTAAAACATTTAGAATCCAAGCTTAGTTTGAAGAAAAACGGATTTAAATCAATATTTTCTATTTTTCTCTATTTTTGGGTTTATTCAAAAATCTTGTGTAAATCTTGTTTAAATTTGTTAAAAAGTAATCTATGTTTAGAACTATGATCATTATATATGCTTGGGGACTGAGAAAACAGGTTGAAAATAAGGATTTGGGCTCAGAGACGCCAAAACTCATGCTTGAAAGATTCCAGAATTTTTTCAATTTAGCAAGCCAAACTTAAAGTTTAGCAAGCCGGATTCATGAATCCGACAGGCCAGACTCATACCTTCGGTAGGCCGTACCTAGAAAAGTTTGACTAACTGGACCCAAATGATCGATAGCCCGAGCTTCACAGTTCGACAGGCTAAACCAGGGAGACCGACAGGCTAACCGGACATAGTAAAACTTTGTCGTTTTTTGCCCATTTTTACTGTTTTGAACCCCGATAGAGATTTTAAACTTTCAGTATGATTTTATAGACTTAAATGGCACACTAGAATACCATGAAATAGTTTGGTAACATAGAATATCTCAAGCTAGATATTGATAAGCTTAGTTTCTATTTAAGGGCGTTCGTGGTTCCGTGGAGCTAACATATAGTAGATCAGGACTACGATGTTAGATATCGGCATGAGTATTGAGGTAGGACTTCTACCCTTTTCCTTGGTGGCCTAGTTTTTAAAATGATTTTGGCCTCTAAAGGGTTTTTAATTCAAATGTTTTCAATGATTGATTGAAAAAGGATTTTTATTGATTGTTTTCACAAACAATAGATTGAGGTGATTTTCATAATAAACCTCATAATGAATATAAATGGAAATACTTGGTAAAAAGAGATTTTAATAACTATAGAAATATATAGATTAGCATGATGTTATATCAGAGATCGGGACGTGTAGCCTGCAACCTTAGGGGTAGTTCCCTAAACCCAACTAAGCTACTTCAGTGGTGATAACTATGGCTTGCCCAAGAAAGATAAAAGGTACTTTCTAGGCATACTGTTTTCAAAAAGATTTATTTAAATGAATTTATTTATTTAGCTTTGTTTTTTAATTATTTCTTTGAAAGGTAAATTTGTATTTAAATTATTTATTTGTTTTTAAAACATAGTCCTACTAAGCATTTCGCTCATATTTACTTATTTTTAAATCTTTCCCCCTAGGTTTAATGCAGTTTATGGTTGACGAAAGGTCCGCAGATCAGACTTGCAACCAGTAGAAGACTTGGGTAGGTTGTTGTACAAATAATTCAAGGCATGCATCACTTTAATCTTTCTTTTATCTTGGACTATGGTTATAATTTAAATATTGTCGATACTATATGTGTGCATAAGTTGTGGGTCAATGAGACCTAACGCGTATTTCCTTTTTCTTTACTATTTTATTTCATCTTTTTTTGTCTTATTTGTTTAATTATTATACATGTTTGTTTAAAAAGGGTTTTAAATTATCACTATCTCTTAATTAATTAAATTCTTTAACTTGCGTTTTAATTAAATTTTTACTTAATTAACTTAATTACCTCACCACGTCACCTCCTATACTCCAAGGCATGACAGAATGGTATCAGAGCTTAAGGTTATAAACCTTGGGAATTGTGCATGTATAGGTACGATAATAAAATACCACTAACAGTCTAATTTTGTTTTCAAAAGTGAGAAAATGACACCTAGGCATCGTTGGACAGTTGACGTTGACCTTGGAATTGATGAGGGCAAGATGAAGGCCATGTTTGCTGCATTCCAGTAGACGGCAGCAAGGGCAAGACCAAAGGATTTCGAGGCTAGTCATCGGCATACGTACTTTAATGAATTTTAGGGTGCATCTATTCTGACCTTTGATGAAAATGGGGAACCGCAAGTGGCCAAATATTGGTTAGATTCGATCGTGAAACACCTAGATACCCTAAGCATGCCAGGGGAGTATCGTGTGGAGTTTGTAGCTTATAAATTCAAAGGTGGTGCAAATACTTGGTGGAAGCAAGCTAAACACCTAGAGAACAGCAGGAACATTAGTTGGGACAGGTTTGAGGAGCTATTATATGTTACAAGGGTATAGAGACCAAAAGGCGGCTGAATTTTACAGATTGCAGCAAGGTGATATGTCAGTTCGAGAGTACGAAGAAAAGTTTAATGAGCTGGCAAGGTTTGCACCATCTGTAGTGGCATCAAAACCTAAGAAGTATATTAAGTTCCAAGAAGGGCTTAAAGCTTTTATTCGACGACAAGTGGTTGCCCTGCGACTCAGGAATTTTGGTGAGCTTGTATTGTCAGCAATAGCCATGGAAAATGATTATACGCAGTAAGGATCAAGCAAAGACGTCAAGAGGACTACAAAGGAGCAGCAGGAGGAGTACCAATAGTCGTACAGCTCAGTGGAAGAGCCAACAGGGTAACGTGAATAGCAAGAGCAACAGTTTATCTAACAGCGGGTGCAGCAATCCCTACAGCTTTCATTGTCACTATTGCCAGCAGCCGAAACACATCAAGAGGAACTACCTAAACAAGAGTACTCGTCTAGGACTTTAGGCCGAAGAAGGAGTTAGTCATCAACCTCAGCCTCATACTCTACCTCCACCTTTGCAATTCCCTCAGCTGCAGTTCCATCAGTTCTCTCCCTAGTAACTATCATACCCAGCACAAGGACACTAGCCATAGAACTTCCAGTGCAATGCTCTTCAGTGTCAAGCATCGAGTATAGGTAGCGTGCAATCACCTCCACTACAGCAATACCAGTCGACTAATCTAGGACCTAGCAATGTTGGTAAAGGAAAAGAAAAAGCTCCAGTATAGGTTCATACCATGACATCAGGCAGTTCAGATGCCCAAACCAGCAACGTGGTTATCGATGGTACGATTTTAGTTTCTCAGTCCTTAGCCCATGTCTTATTTGATACTGGTGCCACTCATTCTCTCATTTCAAGCACTTTTGTACATGCCCTGAGATTAAAGATAAAAGAGTTTGATGAACCCTTAGTTATAGCCTCACCCTTAGGGCGGGTGTGTGTAAAATATGTATGTAAAACTTGTAAAATAAAGATTGGGGATGAGATTTTGAAAAGTGATTTGATTATAATCCTCATGAGTTCATATGATGTAATCCTAGGAATGGATTGGTTGTCTAGATATAATGTAGTTGTAGACTGTCAACTTAAAAGAGTGACTTTAGTATCCGATAAGGGTACAACGATCACTTACCAGGGTGCTAATGATCGAATAATGAGTGAGCGTCTTATAAAGACATGTCTCGGAGGACAGAAGAATCTAGCTTGCTACATTTTTCTCATGAAACTAGAAGGAGAGCCCAGTGCATTGAGAAGAAGTGCAGTAATTCTAGTAGTTGATGAGTTTAAAGATGTTTTCCCCAACAAGTTACCAAGATTACCACCGCATCAGGAGTTCAGTTTAGCATCAAGCTACTTCTGGGAATAGCACTGATTTCTATAGCACCTTATTGGATGGCACCGACAGAGATGAAAGAATTAAGAAAGCAATTTCAGAAGTTTGTTGATAAGGGATATATGCAAAATAGTACATCATCGTGGGGAGCACCAGTTTTATTCGCTAAGAAGCATGATGGAACCCTCAGGTTGTGTATAGACTATCGGTAGCTGAATCGAGTCATCGTGAAGAACAAGTATCCTTTGTCTAGGATCGACGAATTATTTGATTAGTTGGGAGGCTTGCAATACTTTTCAAAGATAGATTTGTGTTCAGGATAGCACCAGCTAGGATTAAGAAGAGGACATCCCCAAAATAGCTTTCAGGACTCGGTATGGACACTTTGAGTTTCTAGTGATGCCGTTTGGATTGACAAATGCTCCGATAGCTTTCATGGATCAAATGAACAGGATTTTCAGGCCTTATCTAGATTAGTTCATGATTGTGTTCATCGACGATATCTTGGTCTATTCTAAGACTTGGGAGGAGCATGAGCAGCACCTCAGAATCGTGCTTCAGACTCTACAGGAACATCGGCTGTATGCCAAGAAAGAAAAGTGTGAGTTTTGGCTGACAGAAGTTAAGTTTTTAGGACACATCATTTCTAAGCAAGGTATCTCAGTGGACCTGTCTAAGATAGAAGCCATAGTGGAGTAGGAATGACCAAGGAATGTAGCAAAAATCTGTAGTTTCTTGGGACTTGTAGGGTACTATAGGAAATTTGTGAAGGACTTCTCAAAGATAGCACCACATTTGACAAGACTAATCAGGAAGCATGTTATATTTGAGTGGGATGAAGAATGGGAGTTTGCCTTTCATAAGTTGAAGGATAGGTTGACTATAGCTCCAGTATTGATCATCCCGAATAGTGATGAGCCATACAAAGTTTACATAGATGCTTTAGGACGTGAACTTGGATGCGTATTGATGCAACATGGACGCATGGTGGTGTATGGATTGAGACAACTATGACCTCATGAATGGAACTATCCCACACACGACTTAGAGCTTGCATGCACTGAAAATCTAGAGATGCTATCTCTACGGGGCGACATTTCAAGTTTTCTTCGACCACAAGAGTTTAAAGTATCTGTTCACCTAGAGGGATCTAAACTTGAGGCAGCAAAGGTGGATGAAATGCATAAAAGATTATGATTTCATGCTATAGTACCATCCCGAGAAAGCTAACATGGTCGCTGATGCGTTTAGCAAGAAGTCTTTAGGGATTCTCACTAGTTTCGCTCTCGAGGATTGGAAAAGAGATGTAACAATGAGTGAGTACAGACTGTAGTACTACAAAGACTACGATCAAGTTTTGATGTACCATATGGAGACGACCCCAACTCTTGTTCAGATGGTGAAACAACATCAGTGACGAGACCAGCATTTGCAGGGATCTGGATGTGAATTCAAAATGGAGAGCGATTTAGAGAATGGAGGATACATGCCGATGGATCGCTGTACTTTAGGGAGTGCCTAGCAGTTCAGCAATTGCAGAAGTGATGAAGGCCGTGACGGATAAAGCCTGCAAGTCTCAATTCACCATTCATCTAGGGAGCATGAAGATGTATCATGAGCTGAATAGACAATACTGGTGAAGAGGCATGAAGAAGGATCTATAGGAATATGTGGCCAAATGTACAACTTGTCTTCAGGTGAAGGCCGAGCATCAGACGCCAGCAGATCAGCTTTAATTGCTTTCTATTCCAAGGTGAAAATGGGAGCACATCATGATGGATTTCCTTACCGGTAAGGATGGAGCAAAGGCACAATGCAATTTGGATCGTGGTCGACTAGTTAACGAAATTGACGCATTTCATTCCTTTTAGGTTGACATGTTAGAGGAGATCTCTTGGAGAATTATGCCTGTAGAACATAGTGCGGTTGCATAGAGTTCCCTTATCCATCACATCTGATAAAGACACCCAGTTTAATGACAAGTACTAGAGGAGCTTTTAGGAGGCTTTAGGTATGGACTTGAACTTTAGCATGACATTTCATCCCTAGAACGATGGGCAATCTGAGCGAGCCATTCAAATCCTAGAAGACATGTTACGTGTGTGTGTTAGACTTCGGTGGGAATTGAAAAAAATATTTGCATCTAGCAGAGTTTGCGTACAACAATAGCTACGAAGCGAGTATTGGCATGGCACCATTTGAAACACTGTATGGATGACTGTGTTGGTCACCGGTGTGTTGGGTAGAACTGGAAGACGGGATTATCCTTAGGCCAAATAAGATCCATGATAGCAATGAGAAAGTCACCGTGATACAGGATTGATTAAAGGTAGCTTAGAGTAGGCAAAAGAATTACATAGATAGAAGACATCGACCCTTGGAATTTAAGGTAGGAGATTTTGTTCTCTTAAAGGTATCACCTCGCAAAGGCATTATGTGATTTGGAGTAAGCAGTAAGCTTGCACCAAGGTATATTGGACCGTTCAAGGTTATTCAACGCGTGGGTATGGTTGCCTATCACCTTGATCTTCCCCCAAAACTTTCACACATTCATGATGTATTCCATGTGTCAATGCTTTGTAAATGTCCACTAGAGCAAAACAATATTATTTCATTCCACGATGTATAGGTTCAACAAGACACGACATACGAACTAGTACCGGTTTAATTTATCAATTGTAAAGTGATTAGCTTACGATGTAGTGATATACCGTTAGTGAAGGTCATGTGGCAACATCACGGGGTTGATTAAGCCACCTGGGAGTTAGAATCGACTATGCAGCAATTATATCCGTGTTTATTCTGTTTCTAAATTGATTTGTAATTCGAGGGCGAAATTTCTTTTAAGGGTGGAGAGCTGTAACACTCTAGAATTTAACTAAGTGTTGTTAGTATGTAAAATGGTGGATTAGTGTGCCATGATAAATTTTTTAAACTTAATTTGATTGTTTTGTGAAATTTTTAAATTAATGTTATTTTTTATTATTTTAATAATTTTTAATTACCTTAAATTATTTTTATTTGTTATTTTAAATTTTGAAACAAAATAATTTGTCAAATGACCAACAAGTCCCACTTTGGAAAAACCATGTGCAGGACATGGTTTCTCCTTCTCGGTTTGCTCCCCCCTTCTTTTCCTCTATTTAATCTCTCCTCTCCCTCTTTCTTTTACTCACTTTCTCGTTCTCTCCTCTCTCACTCTTAGCTCTTTCTCTTCTCTCCCTCTCACTGCCCGTCACTTTCTCTCTTTCCTTCTCACATTTTAATTCAAAATTCAAGCTCAAGCCTTGCTTCTCAACTGGATTGGAAGCTTTGAAATGTGATTGAGCAATCACAAACTTGATTTGAAACTTAAATCCAAGGTTAGTTTTTAAATTTCAAAGTTTCTCAAAATTTTCAATTTTCTTTGTATTTCGAAATCCAAGCTTTCTTAGGCTTAGAAAACCTTTAATCTAAGTTAGAGAAACATAAAACATCTAGAATTTAAGCTTAGTTTGAAGAAAAATGGACTTAAATCAAGATTTTCTATTTTTTTCTATTTTTCTCAATTTTTGGGTTTATTCAAAAATCTCGTGTAAATCTTGTTTAAATGTGTTAAAAAGTAATCTACTATGTTTTTCTTTCAACTATGATCGTTATATATGCTTGGGGATTGAGAAAACAGGTTGAACATAAGGATTTGGGCTCGGGGAGATCGAAACCTGTGCTTGAAAGATTCTAGAATTTTCCTAGTTCGGTAGGCCGGACTCATATCTTCAATAGGCCGAACATGGAAAACTTCGGCCGACTAGACCTAGATGGTCGGTAGGTCAAATTACATAGTTCGGCAGGCCGAACTAGGGAGACCGATAGGCTAACCGGGCATAGTAAAAATTTGTCATTTTTCGCCCGTTTTCACTATTTTGAAACCCGATAGAGATTTTAAACTTTTAGTATAATTTTATAGACTTAAATGGCACACTAGGATACCATGAGATAGTTTAGTAACATAGAATATCTCAAGCTAGATATTATAAACCTAGTTTCTATTTAAGGTTGTTCATGGTTCCGTAGAGCTAACGTATAGCAATCGGGACTATAGTGTTGGATATCAGCATGAGTATTGAGGTAGGACTTCTACCTTTTTCCTTGGTAGCCTAGTTTTTAAAATAATTTTGGCCTCTAAAAGGGTTTTTAATTTAAATGTTTTCAATGATTGATTGAAAAAGGATTTTTATTAGTTGTTTTCACAAACAATAGATTGAGGTGATTTTCATGATAAACCTCATAATGAATGTAAATGGAAATACTTGGTAAAAAGAGATTTTAATAACTACAGAAATATATAGACAGGCATGATGCCATATCAGAGATCAGGTTGTGTAGCATGCGACGTTAGGGCAGGTCCTGAAACCCAACTGGGCCACTTCAGTCGTGATAACTATGGTTTGCCCAAGAAAGATAAAAGGTACTTTCTAGACAAACTATTTTCAAAAAGATTTATTTAAATGAATTTATTTATTTAACTTTGTTTTCTAATTTTTTCTTTGGAAGGTAAATTTGTTTTTAAATTATTTATTTTTTTTTAAAACATAGTCCTACTAAGCCTTTTGCTCATATTTTACTTGTTTTTAAATCTTTCCCCCTAGGTTTAATACAGTTTAGGGCTGACGAATGGTCCGTAGACTAGACTTGCAAGTAGTAGAAGACTTGGGTAGGTTGTTGTAAAAATAAATCAAGGCATGTATCACTTTAATCTTTCTTTTATCTTGGACTATGGTTGTAATTTAAATATTGTCGATACTATGTGTGTGCACAAGTTGTGAGTCAATGAGACCCAATGCGTATTTCCTTTTTCTTTACTATTTTGTTTCATCTGGTTTTGTCTTATTTGGTTAATTATTATAAATGTTTGTTTTAAAAAGGGTTATAAATTATCACTATTTCTTAATTAATTAAATTCTTTAACTTGTGTTTCAATTAAATTGTTTAGTTATGATAACTATGTGTGTGCACAAGTTGTGGGTCAGTGAGACCCAACGCGTATTTCCTTTTTCTTTACTATTTTCTTTCATCTTGTTTTGTCTTATTTGTTTAATTATTATAAATGTTTGTTTAAAAAGGGTTTTAAATTATCACTATTTCTTAATTAATTAAATTCTTTAACTTGTGTTTTAATTAAATTTTTACTTAATTAACTTAATTAAACCGCCATGCCACCTCCTATAATTCAGGGCATAACAATGGGTCGGCCTGATTTGGCCCAGCCCGGCCGGGATTGGCCGAGACAACCTGTTCTTACATATCTAAAAAAAACCCCTTTTTCCCCTCCTCTTCTTTGAATAATCATTTTTTTAACTTTTCATGTTTTTTTTTTCTTCCTCTTTTCTCCCATTTTCTTTGTTTTTTCTCATTCTCGTCCTTTTTTCATATATATATTTTTTTTCTCCTCAAATTTTTATTTTATTTTTTTGTTAACATACTTAATACGCACCTAACTAGTTAGGTTAGAAATATGGCTATCACGAAAAATAAATAAATGCCAACAAAAGGCTACATGAGAGACTTGAAAGACATAAAAGAAAAAAAAAATCCCTTTTTCATGCAAACTCCTTAGAGAAGATTGAACCCATGGTCGACGATGAGGATGTTTGACTTCCACCAAACGAGCGACTGTTTTCGACAGAAATTTTTTAAAGTCAACGGATTTTGTAAAGACTCTTCATAATGACTAAAAACGACAGGTTTTATTTTCATGAAGAACATAGATAATGAGTTAAACCTTCATTCTCAATGTGAATTTAAAGTGTAATTGTTGTTTTTCTACCCTTTTATTGTTTTAGAACCCTTTGAATTTGTAGAAAATTGTCCTTTTGGTAAAACATTGTTGGGGTTTTTTTTTTTTTTGTGAAAATTTAGTGCTTTTTACATTCTACCATAAAAATGATATTGGCTATTTTGTGAATTTTTGAGTAATATGTGTTCTAATCATTGAATGAAAGTGTTCTACTGTTTGATAATTTTTGATGGTTGATTTGAAAAAGCAATCTATTTAACTCTATGGGGGTTATAACCCCGTTACTAACAAAACAGTGAGGCCTAGTCTAAAAAGTATACTACATACTAGAATAGTGTCACGCCCTAGAGTACGGGAGGTGACATAGCAGGTTATTTAAGATAATTAGTGAAAATTTGATTAAAAACATGAATTAAGAAATTAATTAATTATGAAAAACCATGATGATTTAAAATCTTATTAGAGCAAGTATTATGTTAATTAAATTATATGCCTTGATTTTTATAATTTAAACAACCTACTCGATTCTTTTACTGCCCGTGTGTCTTGTCTGTGGACTCCTCTTCAAACCTAAGCTGAAATCCACCTAGAGGGAAAATGTTTTAAAACAAATAAAATGCAAGCGAAAGGCTCAGTAAGACTATAAATTTAAAAACATTTAATTTTGAAAGGGGAAATATCATAATGCAGGAAGTAATTAGAAAATAGATTTAAATAAACAAATAAATAGAATTTAATAAAATTAATGTTACCAAAACTGTTTACTGTTTGACCAGAAAGAATAACATTTTCTTTTTTTCTTGGGCAAACCATATATGTAACACCACCGTAGTGGCCCAGCTGGGTTTCAAGACCTGCTCCCAAGGTCGCACGCCACACAACCCGATCTCTAATATAGCATCATGCCCTTATATATATTTCTAGAATTATTAAAAATCTCTTTTTACCAAATATTTTCATTTACATTCATTATGAGGTTTATTAGGAAAATAACCTCAGTCTTTTGTTTAAGAAAATAGTCATTTAAAAACCCTTTTTAATCATTTATTAAAAACATTTTGATAAAAATCCTTTTAAGGCCAAAATCTTTTTAAAACCAGGTTACTAAAGAAAAGGGGTAGAAGTCCTACCTCGCCACAATCCCAGGCCGCTACACGTTAGCTCCGCGGAACCACGAACAACCTTAAACATATAATAACTAAGTCTATCAGTATCTAGCTCGAGATATCCTATGTTACTAAACTACCTCATGGTGTCCTAGTGTGCCATTAAGTTGCAAAATCATATGGTATCCTTAAAATCTAAATCAGGATTCAAAACGGTAAAAATAGGTGACAAATAATAAAATTTCACCATGCTCGATCAGCCTGTTAGTCACCCTGGCTCGCCCTGCTGAATTGTGCAATTTGGCCTACCGGAAGATTAGGTATGGTCGAACAAACTTTTTCAAGTTCAGCCTGCCAGTCGTATGAATCCGGCCTGCCGAACTCATGAATCCAGCCTACCGAACATCAAGTTCGGCCTACCGAATTGAAAAATTTCAAAAATTTTAAGGCAACTGTTTCGGCTTCCCTAAGCCCAAATCTTCAATTTCAACCTGTTTTCTCAAATCCTAGGCATAAATAATGATCATAGTTGATAGAAAAACGTAGTAGATTACTTTTTCACGCATTAAAACAAGTTTTACACAAAAATTTTGAAAAATCCTAAAAATAGAGAAAAATAAAAAATCTTGATTTAAATCCGTTTTTAATCAAACAAGTTTCTCTAACTTAAATCAAAGCTTTTCTAAGTTCGAATAAGCTTAGATTTTAAAATGCAAAGAAAATTAAAAAATTGAAAAAGTTTTGAAATTTAAAACTAACCTTGAATCAAAGCTTTAAATTGTGTTTGTAGTTGCTAAATCATATTCCCGAGCCTTCAATCCACTAACCTAAAGTTTGGGCTTAATTTTTGTTTCAAAAATTTTAAGAGAAATTGAGAAGGAAAGAGAGGCAGAGAGAGATAGGAGAGAGAGACAAGCAAGAGAGAGTAAGAGGGAGAGGGAGAGTGAGAGAGCCGGGTGAAAAGAAAGAGAGGAGAGAAATAAATAAAGAGAAGGAGAGACGGTTAGCTACACAAAACCATGTGCAGCAGCACACTAATTTCAAATAGGACTTATTTGGTATTTATCAAATTGTTTTGTCTCAAAATTTAAAATAACAGACAAAAATAATTTAAAGTGATTAAAAGTAATTAAAATAATAAAAAACAACGTTAATTTAAAAATTTTATAAAATAATCAAATTAAGTTTAAAATACTCATTATGGCACACTAATTTACCATTTTACACACTAATAACATTTAGTAAATTTCGGGCCGTTACAAATAAGGTATACAGTTTTGTGAGTAGCGAGATTATAACCTGATAGGGATGAAAAGAGTTTTACATTTTGTAATCATGTTGGTTGTTAACGTGATGAAAAACTATGGATGAACTATAGGTAAATAATTTCTGAAGAAACCATGGCTGTTACATTGAGTTTCTCAATTTGAAGGAAAAACAAAAAATAAAATAAAATAAAATAAAAATGAAAATCCTGCTTACCGAGATTAGACAATGAAAAATATATTAAGACTAATGGCTGTTATATGTATTTTTTCAGTTCGTCTAACCTGTGCAGTTGCATCATCATCGCTTGTGATGTTTAATTTGTATGATTTTTGAATAACAGGAATTGTGTAGATGGTGACGCACAAAATCTTAGTGAGATGTCATGACAAAACATTTGGGCGGTGGGGTGTTGAGCATGAAACTTTTCCTTTTTGTGCATTTGTTTTGAGCTTTTTAAGCAACATCTTGTGGGGGATGAGTTTTGGGTACTACCACACAACAGGATACTACCACACAAGTAGACGCCGAATCATCACATTAATAGATGGTAATAAGTTTTGATAGTGTTCATCAATTGATGATTAAATTACTCTTTTTTTTTTCTTTTATAATGAAGACTAAATTACTATTATTGTCTTTGAACAGCTTGATGTTTTCAATCCTTCTTGAGAAGAGATGAATATAGACCCCTCAACTGACTTATTACCAAGTCAAATTAGTCAGGGGTTATCCCCACCATAATTAGCGCTCCAGTTACATCTTTTCTTTATTATGGTGTCTAGCCACAATTTTCCTTTTGAAAAGGCTCTGATGAAATAATGGCCTATCAAATGGCGATGTGTGCTCAGTATGCGCAATGCTTGTAAGTGCACGAGTCATCTCAAATAATAAAGTGATGTGTAGAGTTATTCTGTAACAATCTAGTTTTTTGGACCGTTATTTAACTTGTTTAAATTTGATTTCTTAACTTTGTTTTTACTTATAAGAACAAAAAATACTGAGAAAACATGAACACATCATAATTTTAAAATTTTTAAATCATTATTTTAAAACTGTGGAAAATTTTTCGAGCCGTTAAGTAAACATTTACTTTCTTAAAACTTTTAAAACACTATTTTAAAACTATAGAAAATTTAAAAAAAGAAGGAAAACAACTGTGGTGGTATCTATAGCGCAACCATTGTATTTGTCTCATCTAGCACTTGTTGGAAAATATGAACGCAGTGAAATTTTAAAATTTTTAAATCAAATTCTTTTCCAAATAACAAGTTTGATATGCTAAGTACATAAATTAATAAAAGATCATACGTACCTTTTTAGTAAACCAAAAACTGCAGAAACTATAACTAGAGAAGAATGTTCCGAAAGAGCTTCAACCAATTAGTCTTCCTTGCTATTCTCTTTCCACGATCGGAATGCTGGTGGTTGTACATCGTATAGTTTTTCCTCCGATGACCTCTCTTTCCAACCACTTGAGAAGACTAAGAGCTAAGTTTCCAGATGTTGAACAATAGCCCTTTGAAAGTTTTAAAATTTCTCTCACTAGAATACTCTTTCTATACTTCTCTAATGATCTAAGGAACAATGAAAAATAGTTTCCTTTATAAAGTGGTCGAATTTGGGGTTAGTCCTTGTCAGATTAGGATTCAAATTTCGAGTTAGCATCAACTTCTAACCAAAAATGAGTGAAAATGCATATCAAGATTATCGCATAGTTGGCATGCCAAACACATGCACCGACCTGCCAAACTCGTGACATCAGCCTGTCAAACTCGGCCACCAGCCTGCTAACTAAAAGATAATCTAGAAATGACAAAATATCTTATCTTACACGAGAATCTTATATAGAGCCTTAGTTTTAATTCAAATAACCTAATGAATAAGTTATCTGATTAAAATAGTTATATGTAGATTATTCCATATCAAAAAAATATTATCTAAATAATTTAACATATTCATCGTGAATTAATTTACAAAATTAATTCAACAAATAAACCAACAAGAATTATTAAATATGATCTATCAAATTTTAGCAATCTAATAATTAACATAAGTCACCAATATGTAGGAAAAACATGCTGTATCGTTACAAGAATTATTATGAGTTAGCAAAGAAGACCTGATGAATATATATATATATATATATATCAAACTCTTATTATTATAAAATAACATATTCCATATACATATATTTTATAATTATCAACTCTAATATTATTCCACTAAAAGTTTAGAACTGCACTTTTGAACTATATAAAATTACGAAGCTTCAATAAGCTAATCGTCTATAACATATCATAATATGCAACATCCCCATAGGATATTGATTATCTGCTTGAGGATAAATTCTGTTTTTCCTTCTTGATTATTTTATTTTATGTTCCATTATCTTAACATTAGAATACTTACTATCCATAAATAGTATATCATTTGATTACACCTATATATCTAAATGATTGAGTGCTCTTGTCTTCCAATTACAAGATAATGCCTATAAGAGAATATCATTCTCTACAAAAGAGATATGGATTTCTTATCTATAAATAGTAATTCTACATCAATCAAAAGTCATATCTCCAACGTATCATCATCTAATTTAGGATGTTGCCCTTTGGTACATTAAAAGACACAAGTCAAGAATACATGCCTATTAATTCATTTTAGGATTAATATACAACACATGTGATTATCCAAAGTGAATTCATTTAAACGAACAATGTTATTGATCAAATCAATTCAATTTTTTGTCTCGATCTAATACATCGTCACCTATAATAGTATACTAATGTTTCTACTTATGGAGTCCCACTCTGATGACCAAGACATGTCAATTTTCATTAAGGATATAGACAACATAACAATCTTAGCATGAATAAAGTTTCCAACTTTATTCCCTTGATTACGGGCCTTATCATTTAGACTATCACCTTTCAGATTCATGTCTTTTATATAATCTATCCATCATGTGCATGATTTTAAAAGTTTAGATTGACAGTATCAAACTTTTGTTTGTTTATTATATATTCAATAGAAATGAACATAATGTCATACATGTATGCCCTAAGGAGTAAAATGTAATATGTTTTTGGAGACATTTTATCAATAAAAAAATTTATTATTCATATACCAAATGGTTTTCCTCTTTACATTTATATTTGTTCAATGTATGATAAGCAAACAAAAGTTTGAGACTATCAGTCTAAACCTTGAAAATCAAGGATATGATGGATACATTATGCGAAAGACATGATTCTAGAGGTGACAATCTAAATCATAAGATCTACAATTGAAGGAATAAAGTTAGGCACTTTATTTATGTAAAGATTGTTATGTTATCAACATCCCTAACGGGAGATGGTTTGTCTTGGCCATTAGAGGTGAACTCCATGAATAGAAATATTGGTGCATTGTCATAGGTGATGATGTATTAGATCGAGACATAAAGTGTAATTGATTTGGATTAATAATTCTGTCTAGGTAAATTAATTCACTTTAGATAACCATGTGTGTTGTATTTTAATCCTAAAATAAATAGTGGCCCTATTGTCTTGACTTATGTCTTTTTACGTACCAAAGGGTGACATCCTAATTTTATCATGGTGCGCATACTGGTGCATTGGAGGCATGACTCTTGATAGCGTAGACTGTTATTAGAAACAGAATCCATAGCTTCTCTTTAGGAGTCGATGATATATTCTTATATGCATTATCCTATAATGGGAAGACTAGAGCGCTCAACCATTTGGATACATAGACGTAACTAAATGGTGTACTATCTTTAGATAGTAAGTTTTCCAATGATGAGATAATGGAACGTAAGATAAAAGTAATCAGGAAGGTAAGATAGAATTTATCCTCAAGCCGATTATAGATATCCTATAGAGATACGACACATCATGATATGTCATGGACACTTAGCTAATCTGAGCTTCATAATTGTACGTAGTTTGAGAGTGTAGCTTTAAGCTTTTAGTGGAATAGCATTAAAGTTGATAATTATAAAATGCGTATCTAGGATATTATATTTTATAATTATCAAAGCTTGAACTATATAGGTCGATTAGGTCCCCTTTGCTAGCTCATAATAAATCCTGTAATGATGCATCATGCTTTTCTAATAAAATGGTGACTTATAGTAAATTATTAGATTTGCTAAAATTTGGTAGGATCAGATAATTCATGTTTGTTTAATTATCAGTTGAATTAAATCAAGATAAACTTGTTGAATTATTAGGAATATTTATTTTCATAGAGATTATCTATATATGACTGTTATAATCAGATAACTTCTCTATTAGGTTATTTGAATTAAAACTGAGGCTCTATTCAAATAATCTCGAGTACAAAATAAAGGATTCTCAAGGATCATATTATCACAAGTTTGGCAGGCTGATTAGTTAGTTCGGCCTATCGATCCATTAGTTCAGCCCACCGATCTAACGATAATTTGATCATGTATTTTAGACACGATTTTATAAGATATAGATGCAGATTCAAATTTTTAAGGCTTTATCTGATAATGACCAACCTTGGGGACAACCTGTATAAATAGGGAGTGAGTTTTCTGAGTTATTCTGATAAGTTGAGAAGTTAACAGTGAGTACTCCTATGTTAGAAACTCTGAAACTCCCTAAGAGCTTTTGTTCATAATCACAAACCTTTGCTCTAGGTCTTCTCAATTGGTTAGAAGGAGAGTCAATAGTGGAAGAGCTATACAAGATGTGCCCATACACATACTAATCGTGGATAAAGACTAGCAAAGAAGACCAGTTGGTTGAGGCACTTCTAGAACGCGCTTCTTTTCACAGATTGCAGGTGCTCTTCGACATTCAAAGGTTAGTAAGATCTAGTTAATTTATGCATGTATTGTGCCGAACTTGTGTTTTGAAACATACTCTGATTTTAAATTTTAAAACTTCCACTACATATTGGTTTTTTAACAATTGCTATCAAAGCCATGATTTTTACGTAAATTTATGAGTTTATGATCATGCTATATGTATAAATTATGTGATTTTGATCTATCTTATGCGTGAATTTAATTTTTTAGAGAGTTGGCACTCTAGGGCTTCTATATTTTTATATATGTTGTCATGGATTATATGATAAATGTTTATTATTTAATTATGATTGATTACATTATTATTTAATTATTTGTTAATTAATTAATTTGTGCTGGTTCTAGTTCCTTATAGGTTAAAATATGTATCTAGTTTTTCATATAATTAGAAGACGGTCTATTATTACCGTCTAAGAATTATTATTTAATTTTAAATTGGTAAGAAATTTGCAATTAAATGATCATTCGGAGTAAAGACGGATCTAGAAGATGGAGATGATAGTGATTCTAGTGGTATTTCTTAAGTCTCTAAACTTTTATATTTTTAAATAGTTAAAAAGAAGATTGAAAAACTGTGCAAAACTGTTTTCTGAAAAAATGTGATTTCTACTCTATCGGTAGGTCGAACCTTCAAGATCGACCAACTGATGGTCGCAGACTGACAGGCCAAACCTCTAGTTTGGTAGGCCATCCGTAGGGTGAATTTTAGCAAGCTTTGGCGGCAAGCCGAACTGCCAAGTTCGGTAGGTTGATGGTTTATGACTGCCAGGCCAATCACACAGATTCGCATGCTAGTAAAGAGCTATAGGTTTTTAGAAAAGGTGTGTTTTTTTGATGCAGTTTTGATTTTATTTTTGAGAGAATTTTGAGAAACATGAAATTTTGTGATGACTGGAAATAATGAAGTATTTAATTTATTCAAGATTGAGGACATGAAGATAGATGCCACATGATGACAAATACTGTAACGCCCCCTTTTACGGACGTTACAGATGTCATTACATTCGTTTCGTAATACTTTTATTTATAAGATAAACTATTTAATGAAAAGGTAATTTGAAAACATAACCCAGGATCCATGAAATTTTTTTTTATATACATATGAATATTCATCAATATATTACTCATTTATAAATATTCTTTAAATAGTTTATCTCACCAAATAATAAATTCTTAAAAACACATGGCCAAAATTTCTTACACAGTTTGGTAAGCCGAACACGATCGGCAGACCGATGTTCAACCATCGGCAGGCCGCTTGAGGCTTTGCAAAACAGAATATCAAAATCTGTAAGATCGATAGGCTGATACAAGGTAATTGCCAAGCCGATCATTGCATCGGCAGTCTGACCAATAATGGTAGGCAAGCCGAACTCTTAAAAATTAGAAATTAATATATATATATTTTTTAAACAAGTTTCAAAACTTCAAGGTATGGAAACAATAAACATACTCATAAATAAAAGCATAAGAATAAACATAGTACTAGAGTTTTAAAACTTCTTTTCATGGTGTCTTCTATTTGCAATTCATTATCCTTAGCTCACACGTCCATCAGTGTCCTCCACCTTTTCCATAAGTCTCTTACCCTTATCTGCAACATGATGTAAAACTTGATTAAGCTAAAGCTTAGTAAGTATATTTACATCTTACAACTTAAAACGTTTTATGAACATCATCATCATAGTGCACTAGGTATATTTTCATAGGAACATATCTTTCATTACATTGTCCATATTAAAACTTTATTTATTTTATCTTAAGGGCCCAAGTGTTGCACCATAAACATCATCATCATAGGCATGCCGTCATGAGAGGAGAGGGGTAGCTAATCCCAAACCAAACATGACACATATCATATCATATCATAACTTAACATTTCATTGGGTGTGCAACAC